>LBNU01028213.1:11652-22533 GCA_014162995.1 Artemisia annua | reverse complement strand
TTTTTTTAACTTAATGTGAAATAATGTATCATATATTTTTAACTTAATGTGATATTTTTACTATTACTATTGGTAATAATTTAAAAATTAATATCACATAATATCTAAAATTTATATTCAAAATTAAAGTTAACATAATATGTTATGGATAGTCTTAGTAGGGAATTTTGAAAGACTAAACATTAAATATATTGCATTTTTATAAAGTTTAACGTGTTGAATGGTGTAATTACTAATGCTAAATGCTTTACATATCTAAAGGCCTTTAAACTTCTACACCTAATCAAACTGAAATGTGTATATAAATAAAAATACACAATGCAAATTATTAACATGCATAATCCCTAAGAAAACGAACATAAAAAAAACAAATAAAAAAGGTTTTCTTTTGCAACAACTTAATGGAGGAGGAGAAGTATCCCTTGAACGTTTTGTTTTCTTTGAAGCGGGATTTGAAGATGATGAAGCCATTGCAGTTCCAAACAAATATTGAATACGTAATGAAAAGATGAAAGAAGTTGGTTGTAATTCCTTTGTATTTATAGGCACACAAGAGTCGCAATGTCACAACGTTTAAGTGTCACAACGGTTTACAAAGTGTCACAACGGTTTACAAAGTGTTAAGATTACTTTTGGATGTGAAAGGATGGGTAGTTATTGTATGTTCAGGCATGGCGAAGGGAAGTTAATGATGAATAACTATTCATTCGTGAGTAGTATTCTTATTCTTACTTTCAATCAAAATACGTAACAATATCAGAATAACTAAATAATATTTTAAATATCACAATAACTTTAAAACTTAGAATATCCCAGTAATTACAATAAATAATATTATCACTCTTAATATCATTATAAGAATAACAATATCATAATACAGTTCTTAAACTAATGTACATCTGAATCATGTATTTAAACACAAAAAATTAAGTAAATCAAACATATCAGATTAGTTACAAACTATCTTTATAGCATTTTAACTTTTTTTCATATTCTGTTACAGCTATATCATGATTTCTAATTCTTCAATTGTTATAAAATATGGATCTCTGATATTTTTGTTATAAAATATGATGCAAAAGTATTTACAAATTGTTCAATTGCAAATGCAGTTCTCCAAACTGTTCTTAAAAGGGATTCGTTCATAAAAATTCTTCAAAAGGCCCAAGTTTGGCCCATTTTTTTTCTTAGCTCTTTTACTATTGAAGAATAATATTCTCATTCTTACTTTCAATCAAAATACGTAACAATATCACAATAACTAAATAATATTTTAAATATCACAATAAACAATATTAAATTTATAAAGTATTTTCAATAACCGAAAACAAAATAACAATATAATAACTACTAAGTTAGTTAGTTTTTTTTTTAATTATTTACCCCTTTTACTGTTAACATCACACTAACTTTAAAATTTAGAATATCAGAGTAATAACAATAAATGAAATTCTCGCTGTTAATATCATTATAAGAATAACAATATCATAATAAATTTCTTAAACTAATGTACATCTGAATCATGAATTTCAAAACAAAATATTAAGTAAATCAAAAGTATCAGATTAGCTACAAACTATCTTTATAGCATTTTAACTTTTCTTCATATTCTGCTGCAACTATATCATGCATTTCTAATTCTTCAATTGTTATAAAATATGGATCTCTGATATCTTTAATTTGATTACTTATAAATGATAGATCATACCATACTTGAAAATGCAGTTCTCCAAACTCTTCTTCATATATTCTACCAAAAGTATCTACAAAGTGTTCAATTGTTGCAGCAGCTGAATCAACAATAACTTTAATCTTGTCCAAGCAAGTTTCATGTAACTGTTAAAAAATGTAATCAACACCAAACATTTATTAAATCAAAATCATATATTTAAACTTAATTTGGACAATATAATCAACAATACATGCTTTTTATCGTCATCCAGAAGATCAAATCTTATTGTAGTTTTCCAAACAAAATTATCATTCACATCTTGCATTTGATTTTCTAAGATTCTAAGATTATTACTTAAGAGAGAAATATTTGTTGTGTCAAATGAATAAGTGCCACCTGTCAGGTACACAATTGTCTGAGATATTAGAGAATTTGCAGACTTTATTTCTTCTTTTACTTTAGACATACATTTATCCATCTCCAACTTGTATAGTATCATTAAATCAACTTCAAAATCTTCTTCAAAATCTGAATGTAAAACATAATCATTTAACAAATACTATGATATTAATGAAATATTTCTGAAATACTAAAATGTTAATCTGATATTATCAAACATTTTAATATTTATCAGAATAAATATTAAAATAACTATCATAGTAATTAGCTTATTAACAGATCTAATATCAAAATTACTATACTTCTTTCCCATTAACAGATCTAATATCATATTAATATCCTTCTTTATCTTTACCTGATCTAATATCAGAATACCTATCCTTCTTTTTCTTTACCAGATCTAATATCAGAATAATTATCATAGTAACTATCTTCTTATCAGTATATGAATATTAATATCGGAATACCTATTATCTAATTTAAGAATAATAATCATTACATTATAATAACAATATAAATATCAGAATATAAATCATATTAATGCAGTTAATATCTAAATATATTTTTTAAATTAACATTTCGGAATACTAATATCACAACAATAATCGTTTTCTAATATAAATATCAGAATATCCATCATATTAATGCAGTTAATATCTGAATATCTCGTTACCAGATCTAGTATGAATAGGAGATGAAATGGGTTTCTCTTTGAAAGCCTCAATTTTAGAAATGAGAAGACTGACATTCAATAATGTAGCACGAAGAGCTTCATCTTGGATTTCAGTGTTAGTTTCTTCATCATTCTCTTCTTCTAAGCTGACTAGCTCAGAAGGTAAATCTTCCATATAAACGATGTCTCCACAAGATAACGAATCATCATCAGTAGAATCGGAGAACATCTCAACATGATTAGTTGGGAAGATAGGAGGAGGAGGGATATCACACATATGATCAAAAATTCCCTGTGACTCTCTTGGGATTGGGACAAGGTTCTCAACACTAGACTTTATGAATTCGTCCGATTCCTTTTCAGGAACAGTGTCAAGATGCTCGTCCCCCATGTTTAGAGAGTGAGTGGGAACCTCGGGTGTGATAACAACAGACTGAGGGAGTCGAGAAGGGCTAGCATACATGGATTTTATAATTTCCATTTGCTCAGCTGCTAGTAATTCTTCCATACTCTTGTCCCTTTGTGGTTCCACAGATTGAATCTCAACTGATGAACTAGATGAATCATTATAAAATTGTAAGATATCAAGGATATCATCATCATCACTGTCATCAGGAATGAAACGGAATCGAGAGCTAGATCTGGCTGCTTTTTCTTTTGCAATGGATTCCCTAATAGATTTTTCAAAGGCATCTTGGGAATTTATTTTAGCAGTTTGCTCTTCAGCTAACAATTCCTCCATGGATTTTGGATTATCTTGGGAATGTTTAATTCCTTTTAAATCTTTCACTAAATCCAGAAGATCAAGGAGAAGATTTTGAGGAAGTGGCAGTGCCTGATTCAATTGGTACTGTGGAGGTTGGTCATGATATGAAGAGTCGCAATTGTTACAAGGAAATGGATTCCTTGTTTGACAATCAGAGCTGAAGTGTGGACCTCCACAGTAGTCACAACAGTTGAACTGATGTGGCTGTGAGTCGTATGTGCTGTAGTCATAATTGTTATCAGGAACCTGCTCATAGACAAGCGTGTTCCCTGATTGACAATCAGAACTGTAGTGTGAACCACCACAATACTCACAACAGTAAAACTGCTGAGTCTCATAGTGTGGTGGCTGATGGAATAAATCAGTCGTGTCATGGTAGGAATAGGGATTATGGTTGTAGACAGACCCGTTTCCTGACTCTACCATGCCACAACTGGGGCAATTACCACCATTATAAGGACTACCACACCATTGACAATCAAGAAGGTGTGGATGAGACATAGAAAGAATCAAATGGCTAGAGAGGGTAAGGGATAAAGAATCAAACTGATAAGAGGGATAAGAAGAATATTTTTGGGATTTTTGGAAAACATTTTGTACAAACAAAATAAGAAGGAAAATCTTTTTGGCAATCGATCAGTCAGACGAATTAACTTCACGATTATTTTGGATTTTTATAAAAAGAGAGAAAATATGGACAAGGATATGGTAAATATACAATGACGTGAATATCCAAAGATCACTAATCTTCAAATACGCTTGAATACGCACACAACCTCCCCGGCAGCGGCGCCAAAATTTGATTGGCTCAGAAACAGTCAACAAAAGTCAACCAAGTAATTGGTCAACTAAAGTCAAGCCATTTAAGGGCTCAATACACCAAGGAGAGTATAGATATTCCTCGGGTCGTTATGTCCCGACGAGGTGTGAATGGTATTAAAACGGATTCGTGATCGGGTGATTTTGAATGAAAAAGGATATGAGTGATTGAACTAAGGAAATGTAAATGAAATAGCTTAAACAAGCTATAAGGACAAGACTGTGAAAGAAAATTACCTAAGAACGTTTAAAATCCAAGAAACGCGAAAGTTAAATTAAAACTACGTTAATGTACAAAATAAAACGCGAGTTTAAAGAAATAAAAAGCCTACGGATGTGAAAATTACTTTTTTACAAACCTAATGATAAAAGAAAATTATTGGAAAAAGAAAAATATTTTTTTACACTATTATATTAATTATTATTAATTAAAAACTATTTAAATACTAATTAAACTAATTTAAATTGTAATAAATAGTAAATGAAAAGTAATAAATCTCAAACTTTTTATAAAAATACTTATTGGTATACTAAAGCTAGGAAAAATATAAAATGAAGAAAAGCTTATAAATAAGCAGGAAAATAAGCAGATAAGCTTATAAAGCTAAAAAGGAAACTGAGTACTATAAAAATAAAAGTGAAAACAATAAACACTAAGTAAACACTAGCCCAGATGGTGCTTGTGGTTGGTTTGAGTTCTGAACCAAATGGCCAGGGGTCGAATCCCACTCAGTGCACTTTTTTGCAAACTTTTTCTTTTTGAGATTTTACTTTACAAAAGCATTGAACAACTGAAAATAGTAAACTTTAAAAAAGACAAACTTAACAAAACTTAAAATTAAGCTCTATGCTAGCTAAAAAAAAACAACAGTTGGCAAAATTAAACTAAAGAAAAAAACTTAACACTTGAAAAGGCTTATAATAAGCCACACAGTGAAAACCAAAGATAAAATAAGCTACAATAAATTAAATGCACTGGAAATAAGCTGGAACAAGAGGAATAATACACTGAATAAGCTGAAAAGATGGGATAAGCAAATTCCAAATCCACTGAGACACCTAGACCATAAGCTCAACTGCAGGCCTTGTATAAGCTTATCAAATAAGCTGGAAAGCCAAGAATAAGCCTGAATCTATCAACCTTGGCCACTGAACTTTCTAAAAAACCAAAAAGCACAAGGTGGGTCCCACAAATGAGCTCTCAATGAGCTTGTGAAGTTTGCACTTTACCCTGACTCATCAGTGTAAAGGCAGAGATGGGGCAACATTGGGAAACTGAATTAAGCAGCAAAATAAGCAATAAAATGGAAACCAAACACATAAGCATGCACCTTGCCAGAAGGGCTTTCTCAAACAACATTAAGCTTAAACAATTATCAACTAGAGAACAAGTTAGGCTCAAATGAAAAGGGCTTATGAGCCTGGGTGCAGGGCACAATTTGCTCATACAGGCAACTCTAAACAAAGATTAACCTAGATATAAAAATTATAATAAAATTAGTCTAGGAAAGACAAGCTACCAAATAACAATTACCCAAAATTTCAGAAGCTAACACTTGAAATTGAACTCATGAAAAATTCTTCCATTTTTGAGAAAACTGGCAAACATATGCATATTGACTTTTAGATTTTTGAACACTTTGACCTTGGTGAGATTTGATTAGCTTCTAATGATTGAGAATGATGTTATAAGCTAAAAGGAGATGAAATTAAGCTATTATTACCAATATTGAACTATTATGCAAGATTATAGTTCCTAAACTCCAACAGTGAGATTAAAGAATAAGTTTAACATGCATATTGACTTTTTAACAAATAAGACTGAGTTTTTATGTTTTATTAAACCTATTTAGACCTAATGTGACTGAACTGAACCAAGAGTAACCACAAGAACACCTTGGATCTCAGTGAATACCACTGATCCAAACAACCCTTATCTTAAGCAGTTTTTGTGTTTATAGAAATTTAGTGAGATTAAAGCCAAAATACTAATGCATTGTGATTAAGCAACCTAAATGGAACCTGTTTACCTGGTTTCATGTAGAAACAATCATTTGGGTACATTGAGCCATTTCAAAGAAATGTGACAGTGAAGCTAATGCAATTAGCAAAAATGAGATCTAACTGAGCACAAGACAAATATAAGCAACAATCTATCCTAACTACACCCAATAAACATAAAAACTTCAAATAAGCAATCAGACAACCAATGCTACAGTTAAACACTAGGAGTGTAAAAAGGGCTTACAAAATCTTCCAAGCTGCAAATCAAAGAAACAAGGAACCACAACTAACCTAACACCTCCCCTGAGGTTCTAAAACCATGAGAATCCAAGAATCAACTAGGCTCCTTTGCTTCTTCAATATCCACAGTGATTTTTGAATTTATGAAGTATTTATGTGTATTTTTGAGTAATTTTAGGATTTCTTAGTTAAACTAGATTAACTGCCTTGTAAGCTTATAAAAGCTTACCAAGGAGTTTAAACCAACTTAATGAAACACTGAGATAATCTTTTAAATACGATTACACTAAATTGAGAATTCCATGAAATACTTGTAAAAACTAAGTTAACTGAGAAAGATTAACTTGAAGATGGAAATAAGTTTTGATTACAATAAAAACATTAAGGATACAATTCAGGAGCTAAATCATATACTGGAAAGTAAAAATTACATTAAGTCTACATTAAAATTTAGCTAAAAACTATATTAACTACTAAGAACTAACTAACTCTCTCCTCTTCTTTTTCTTTCACTTATACTGACCCAAGTAGGGTTTCTGAGCAGTCCCACTTCAATCCTAGCCTTTGGATTATCTTGAATTGATCCTGGCCATTGAATGGCAATTTGGCGGGAAAACTTGTTGCAACTGGCATAGGTAACTTGGAGGGTTTTGAGGGCAATTAATGGAGCTTGGAGTTTAGTGGAGGCTAGGGAAACAGAAGTGGAGGTATGGTAATGGTGTACCTGGTGCAGAGAAGGTTTCACGTGGGGAGGGAGGTGGAAGGAGGTCAAAGNATTTTTGAGTTCCCAAGGACTTAAGTTGACAATTTTCTATTTAAAAACTTTCCAGGGACCATTTTTGACAATCTTTGAAAGTTCAGGGACTGTTTATGATAGTTTTGCAATTTTGCTTAGTTTTTCGTTTGTTTTCAATCTTTTACACCTGAAACGCTTAAAAACATACTCCAATGATATTTTAACATTATTTGGTCGTTTTCAGGTGTTTTTGGTTGTTTTGGTTCGGAAAATGGAAGGAAAGATATGTGTAAAAAGGCACATATCAGTGGTCGAAGCCCGCCCGATGGGCGGGCATGCTTTGTGATTTTTCATTTAACGTATTAATTTCGAATAATGTGACATATGTATACAAAGGTTGTTTTGTGTGTAAATAATGCGTTAGGAGTTACTATTAATCGTTAATTATATGTGTTTAGTTAGAGATATGAATATTTGTTGTGATTAGTAGAAAAACATAAAAGAGTAGAGGATTTATACTCATCCACGAAACTCGCCCTTTCTTCCGCATTTGACTTTTGGGATCAAATAAACTAAACTTTCGATTCAAAGTTATTTACTTCCTGTATCTTTTCGAGAAAAAGCTGATAAGTGTATTTCATTATGAAAAATCCTATATATATGAATGTTTAGGGTATATCTATAACAAAATGGGTATCTATTATAGTTCGGACCACCTACTGATGTGAGTATCAAAAGTCAACTGTACCTATTTTTAAAACAGGGGACTAATGAAGTAACAACACATATTAGATCAGAAAGTTATGATAGCGGTCGCAGTTTAACCCATTTACTTACGAATGCAACGATTATCGTCATGTTTTTATCTCTAACGGTTCAAAAGAGTATAACAAAAACAATTGCCAAAAAGCAAACAATTTAAACAGGTCAAAAGTCCTTTTTTAATGTACAAAACCCCCTAACTCATTAATTCAATTATGTACTTTAGTAGTAGAAAATATGAATTCTTTGTAATCAAATTTGGCACACTAATAATTTTTGATACTAATGAAAAAAAGTACACTGCTAACTTAGCAAAGTATTTCCGGTCAACCCGGGTGACCCGTAGATAAAACTATTCATTTAGCGGTCCCACATTGACCCATTCCTCATTACCAAACTACTCAATATATATCGACGGCGTGATACATTCCATCATCCATTGCCTTTGCATAATCGGGGACAGTAGCAGCCATAAACTCTAACTTCTCAAGCATTATGGTGTAATGGTGGTATATAGTATTCCTAGACATATAATATTTAATGCACAAGTTGAACTATGAATAGAAAGTGAATATCTAAAATGAAACACCAATGAATAGAACATAGTTATTACTTGTATCATATCCAAGTTCATTCGTGAAAACCATGTTCCACACATGTTTGATCTTTTCTATAATGCTGGAAAGTGACAAGCATGAGTATGTTCATGAACTATGATCATTAACAATATAAGAGTATATATTACCAACTCAAGTACGTAGGTCAAGCCATGGACGGAACTTAGAGGGACCGAGGGGGGTTGCGGCCATCCCAAAAATTTTGACCCTATGTACATTTTATACCTTTTTATATATGGTTTTAGCTATTTTTAATTAAAAAATTTTAACGTAGTGTCTGTCGGCCACCCTAAAATAAATACTTTTCAAGTTGGCCCCCCACCAATGGTGTTCAATTTCCGTCCCTGGGTCAAGCTAATATTTGTATCCTAATTATGTGTTCTCACAGCTCTATTTACCAATACAGGTAGACCAAAGTATTCAATATATATTAAGACGTCTATTGTCATTATAGTCCAAACTAATCTTTTATATAATAAAACAAAACCCTTATTGGGAATTTTTCATTTAAAAAAAATGGAACCATACTTTATTTAGTAATAATTTTATTTAAAAAAAAATTATTTTCTTATTAAGTAACATTTTATATTTATCCATAACACAAGTAGAAGATAAATACAAAAAATATAGATAAGATATTTAAAAATAAATTATTTTCGTATTAGGTAACATTTTATATTTATCCATAACACAAGTAGAAGATAAATACAAAAAATATAGATAAGATGCAATTAACAATATGATTAAAATTTTTAAATAATTATTTCGAAAAAAAAAAAACCCGCGCGTGCGCGGGCATTATAACTAGTGTATCAATTACAAATATATCAATTTCTTTAATAATAACTTCATTTAGGATACAAACATTGTGATATGATAATTTTGAAGCATCAAATTTGTAGGAGATCAAACAATATAAGAAGTATCTTTAACTGATTTTATTTTTTCCAGAGTTCTGCTTAGCCGACTCCTATATACTCCGTATAACCTCTACTTCTATCACTACAAGATAGAGGACACTGATCGAACACTCATATTATCCATTAAAATTGGATGGCTTACGTCACACTTTTTATTACGATATCAAAAAGAAAACAAAACTAAGAGGATATATATACATAAACACGAACCTGTATCAGACCTCCAATAAATCTAGGAGGCTTACAGTTAATTCCTACAACAACAATTGCTTGCAGGACTCATCAGTTTTGCCGCATTCGGCTAGCTAATCCCCACTGGAATTGCACGAACTTTGGAATGTATGTGCAGCCGTTCGTCGTACCCAAAAAGAGCACCGCAATGCTCACATACTTAATTACAGTCACCTAGATTGATATACTCGGGATTCGGATCTGTATAAGAGCATAAGAAGTTATTAAGTAAAATAATTGATTTTTTTTGTCAAGCCATAGCTTGTCTAAAAAATATTTTGTCTACATCCTTACTTACCCTCAGTCGTAAAGAAATACCAATGTACCTCACAGCTCAGAGGTGGTTCGTAAGGATCATCGATTCCAGTAAAGCCTGCAGTGCCTTGAGATGATATAAATGAGTTTTCAATTATAATCTCTTGATACTTAGATTAAATGTAAAAGTGAGATACTGAGATGGTTCATTTTGCGTTTACGCTTCTCCAATATTTGTTCAAGATATCTCATTCTCACATTTTTTACATTTTTTCACAATAGAATTGTGGACAGCTCGAAATGAAAAGCCAAATATGGTTCAGCACTCAGCAGTGAGTCCTTTGTAAGGGTCATGAGCCAATACAAAAAAAGTCAACCTGTTGAAACTTGAAAGTCATCCAAAATTCCAATCTATTTGTAATGCCAACCTCCTAAATCGCTTTACTAACAGTGTTGTTTTGTAATCATTCTTAGCACATTAGTTGTTCATTTATTTAAAAAAAGACTAAAAAGTGTTTGGATAAACAATCTTTGCTTCTCATCATCTCATTATAAAGGATCAACCTTTTTTTTACACAAATGTCCTTTTCTCGTCATTGCATATGTCATTTTTTTTACATAATCAAAATCTGACAAGGTTTAGAAGTCTTCAAATAGAAAACACACGTCAAAAATATTCTTTTTCTTAATCCTGACTTATGACCGCTGAATATCTGTTTGTGAATTTTGTTTTTTCAGCCCGCATAATCACATTCGAAAGAACATTTAGAGTCCGAACACCCCCCCA
>LBNU01028212.1:0-12821 GCA_014162995.1 Artemisia annua | reverse complement strand
AAACGAAAACACTATAATACGCAAGGGTTATTGATTTGTGCCTAATTCAATAACAAACATTTGGTCTTATCCCAAGTAGATATTCGTGATACCCAGGCATTAGGGTCGAATAGTTTACTTTGGAAAGTGATAACACGATTCCAAGTGATATCCGGTAACCTTAATTGGTACGTAGTTAGGCTATTGATTATCTTACCCTGTTCTGGGCTCATAACCGCCAACACAATGTTCAAGTAATTTGTGATTCACCAGGTTTAATGTTGTTTCAAGATTTCTTCTTGATAGGTGAATTGGAAGAAGAAGTGTCAAATTGCAAGGACAATTAAAGAAAGTTTGTAAACTTGCATGTCACTGCATGTGGATTATGGTTTAAATTGCAACAGTTCCTTTTGTTCACTTTGTTAATGGCGTTAAATCGATGCAACTTGCTTGTTTAAAAACTGAAGAGTTATCACTTGATCACATGCAGTGGCGGAACTAGGATTTCAAAATAAGGTATGCACTTTTGCTCGAATGGTCCTCGAAGGGTCCTTGAAGGGTATGCACCCTATGGTTTTTACACTACCCATCGAATTTTAGGGTATGCACGTGCATACCCGTGCTATAAGCTAGGTCCGCCCCTGATCACATGGATATATAATAGAGCAAACATGGTGGAATGTGGAAATAATACAATGGGCTGGCACTCGCAAATGAATATGTTCTGATTCTTTTCTAAAGACCATTTCTAGTCACTTACCTCTTTGCCTCACCTATAAAAACTATCATTCCTACAAACATACACCATCAAAACTGTATCTTAATCTCTCTATCCCTCTTAAATCAATAATGGGGCTGTCTAGATATTCAAATTCTAACGCTTTAGCGGTTGCTCTGACAATCTCATGTGTGATAGTAGCATCATATGCAGGTAATTTTCACGATGATATGGACATTACTTTTGGAGGTGAACGTGCTAAAATTCTCAATGGCGGTCAGGATCTCTCACTTTCACTCAATCAATACTCTGGCTCGGGTTTCCAGTCCAAGCACGAGTACCTTTTTGGAAGGTTTGACATGCAACTTAGACTAGTAAAAGGCAACTCTGCTGGAACTGTTACCACATTCTACGTTAGTACTCTTGGTCATAAATAACTCTACATTTCGTTTATATTGTTAATCTTTACCTATATACCTTCATTTTATGGTCACTCACATTAATGTTAGCGAGTCTAACAAGAACAATCTGTGTTCACATCAGTTGTCATCAAAAGGAGCGGGACACAATGAGATAGACTTTGAGTTCTTGGGGAATTCATCAGGAAACCCGTACACAATCCACACAAATGTCTATTCACAAGGGAAAGGTGATAAGGAACAGCAGTTTCACCTGTGGTTTGACCCTACTGCAGCGTTCCACACATACACCATCATATGGAACAAACAAAGAATCATGTATGAATTCAATGCAACATATATATTATCTTACGTCTTTTTATCTATCTTTTCGTAATTAACTGTAAGATCTTTTGGCTGCAGATTTTTGATAGATAACATACCAGTAAGGGTGTTCAATAACCATGAGGCTTCTGGAGTTCCATTTCCCAAGAGTCAACCCATGAGGGTCTACGCCAGCCTATGGAACGCGGATGACTGGGCCACCCAGGGTGGTCGTGTCAAGACTGACTGGACCAAGGCACCTTTCACCGCTTCCTACAGGAAATTCAACGCCAATGCCAACAAAATTGGTCCCAATTCAAAGTCAACAAGCTCCCAAAATGAGAACCAGGCATGGAGTACACAAGGGATTGACGCAGCAGGACGAAACCGAATTCGGTGGGTGCAAAAGAAGCACATGGTATATGACTACTGCAGTGATAAGAAACGCTTTGCCAATGGGCTTCCGGCTGAATGCAAGCGCTCCAGATTCCACTAATCATGCTTGGGATTTTAGTTTGCATATTTCTTTATTATATTGTGAATGTCTTTTAAATTTGAGAATTAATCATTCTTTAGTTATTGTATACCACGGCAAATTGTGATCATTATTTAATTTATAGCAACAAAATTATCGGATCTAATTTATAAGAAATATCATTTCATACAGTTGAAGAAAACGTAAATAACTTTGACACATCTTTAACCAGTACCCTAAGGCCATCCACAATGTATGACATATTGACATGGCAATCGCTTTAAGATCTTCCTCATTCAGGGGCGGAGCCAGGATTTCACGTTAAGGGGGCTGAAAAAAAAAATTATTTACAATTGTAGCAATGTAGTTTGAACCGATATGACAAAGCCGTTTCTGGTTACAAAGATTGCTAACACTTCTTTCCTGTTGTGGTTCAACATTTCCTTCATTTATATACTTTCATAATTCTAATCTTCTAACCCATTAATATGATGCCTTTTTATATTTTTTTCTCTGCAATATTGTCATCGCTTATATATATTCTTTGTAACAAACTAACCTTCAAATCACTTTATAGCTATATTCATTAACTAATTGCTACCGTACCGTTGCTCCTTTTGTACATTCACGTATTCTCTTTAGTTTGCATTTAAATAAATCAAAGTAGGTTGCTCTATTTCTTTTACATTGTGATCATTAATAATACTCGCGATTCTCAATGAGTAACTAAGTATTTAACGAATAACAATCACACAATGAAGTGAATGCGATGATCATTAACATTTAACAAAAACCATTGACTCAAGTCATTCAGAACCTGCAAAACACAAAGTGAAAAATAAGAAAAATTAATTGTGATCATTAAAGAAATAATAAATTAATAAAGCCACTCGATATTACCTCATGAGATGAGACCACCAATTTTCCTGATTGGTTATTCTTAATAAATTATGCTTTTGGGCTATATTGTAGTGGGCTTGTTGGAATAGTTGGGGATAGTTGGGGATGCTTAGCACCCACACCCTATCCTCTCCGGCCCTAGTGTGGTCCATTGTGAAATAGTCAACTCATTGATGTGTTAAAACCTCGTGCTTCTCTGAACACTCCGTTTGAATGCACATTAAAGTATTGAAAACACATGTACTATTTATTATAAATGAAAAGTTTGTGCGAATCAAGCGTGCACACCTGGTTTTGTCCAACCCATCACCAAGGCCAAGTTTCCGATGAGCTCCTTTAGCTATGGATAGACCTATATTGGTGTTGGGTGTGGCACAGACTACACTTAATTTAGATCACAAAGTTCAATTTTTTTTCAAAAACGATTGTTTTGCTACGTGCAATAAACCCCCAATAATTTTTTTATACTACTTTTGTTTCTTATGGTTGTTAGCTAATTTTATTTTTATTTATTTATTATTATTTTTGTGCAACACCATTGGGTAGTCTTAAAAACAAGATAAACAATTTGGACTTGTTGATGCAAACGAATATCAAGAACAATTCTTCCAACTATCGTTGATTTAAGAGAATGCCAATAATTAGGGCAAAACCAGCAAAATTGCCAAAATAAGACTTTTCATATTAAATAGGCTCACGAAACTGAAATGGGTCTCAAAAGACAAATGGGCTGGGCACTAGCCCATAAACAAAGCCCAACAAAACTAAAAACAACATAAAATGTAAATAACTTATAAAATAAAGCATTGTGGGCTGAAAGTTCAATAACCGACAAAGTCTGTTTACCACAACGTTCGATTTGACTGGTCATGAGCTTGAAACGGAGCCCATCGCGCAAGTTATGCTCATTTTAGTGAAGCCCTTTTCCTCATACAACGTTCTAGAAGCATTGACTTTTGTCCTTTCTAAACCACAACATGTAATTCCTTCTTCTCAATATCGCTTTTATTAAAATAATTTTTTTAATTCAGTGAAATTCAATTCATTATAATTCTTTCTTCATTAACTAAGAACCGTGAAAATAGTATTTCGTTACAAGTCAAGTCTACCAACGACTTAAACGACAAGTTTGAGGGGTTGACTTGGTTATTTTAATAAATAACAGGGTGTTATTAGTTTTATAATTTATTTTTTTAAACCGTTTTTTTAACAAGAGTATGTCTATCTATACTATTATATATAAAGTGCTTAGGACTTTTTATTTAAAAATAATAATAATAAAAAAAAAAATAGAAAAATAAAAAGATTATGACTACACACTTGTCTATCATGAAATCTTTTGTTAGTTTCTAAGCATTACAATTTTAAAACTATGAATACAAATATTTAACGCAAAAATACATTAACTCACACGTACAATTAATGATATAATTAAAATACTCCCTCACTTAAAAGTACAATTAATAAACCACATAGTACAAAACAATAATGCATAAATCATCTTCTTTTTTTCTTATTTAAAAATCCAATAAATGAAATTTACAAAGCATTAATGATATTAAAATACCCTGTCACTTAAAAACTATAATTAATATAACACATGTATGGTACAAAACGATAATGCATAAATCAATCTTTTTTGTTGATATAAATAATGCCTAAAAACGTTATTCATATTTTTCGATATCTCTATGTTTTGATAATCACAAAATATAAACTCATTAAACTAGAGATTATGAAGTAAACAAGTATTTAATTGTAAATATTCATTTCAACAACTTAATCACTTAAGGTATGAATAAACAAAGTGTTTAATGCACTATATGATCAAAGAAATATTTTTCTTAATCACTAGATTTTTTATAAAATATCACAAACATTTTATATCTTTTACAAAATCATTTTTGAAAATAAAAGAATATGTTTTTTAAATCATTATAAATATATGAATTCAAATTTTCAACCAAAAATGGTAAAAATGTTCTAGAAAACCTTCCCCACTAAAAGACAAAGCTGGGCAACGTTCAGAAGGGGCGGCCCCCTTAATTAACTAGATGGCCCCCTTAATTATTAAGGGGACTGGGGGACCGGCCACGCTCCTGACCCCCCAGATTTGCCTATAAATACTGGTTCATTCCTGCAGTATTTTCTCACTTTTTTTGCACAAAAACTTTCTTCCCAAATCTCTCTAAATCAATTCTTTGATCATATAATCATAAGCTTTTGTTTCCAAGTGATTCAAGCTTCAACACTCAAGTGCAAAGAGAAGAATACTTCTATCAATCAAGACTAGAAGTATTACAACTTAGTATCATCTTGCTATCTAAGTTATTTGTTCATTTCATCTTGTAAATCATTTATTCTTTGGTGTATAAGGTTTGTATATTGGTTAGTTAGATATAGACATAGGATCTAGATTTGTTGAAAGTGTGAGGTGGTGTAAGAAGTGAAGAAGTATAGGTGCATAGGATTAGTGGCAAGTGGTACAAGAAGTAAAGAAGTAGAAGTGTATTGAAGTAGCGGTTAGTAGTGAAGACATAGAAGCCTTGAAGTAGTGAAGACATACAAGCCTTGAAGTAGTGAAGACGTAGAAGCCTTGAAGTAGTGAATGCATAGAAGCCTTGAAGTAGTGAAGACGTAGAAGCCTTGAAGTAGTGAATGCATAGAAGCCTTGAAGTAGTGAAAACATAGAAGCCTTGAAGTAGTAGAAGTAGTGAAGGTGTGATAAACTAGAAGTTGTGAAGTAGTGAAAAGATAGAAGACATCTAGTAGTGAAGAAACAAGAAGTTGTGAAGAAGTGAAGAAGGTGTGAAAAGGTGTGAGGAAGTTGTGGTGTGATTGAAGTTGTGAGATTGGTTCTAGCTACGATTAGAACTCTTAGCTTTGTGTCGTTAAATTGGTGTAAGCTAAGGTGTGTACGGCTTTCTCCGCCATAAGGGAGCATATTGACTTAGTGAAGAAACTCTCGAGTTCGGTGCTCGAGGAGTGGAGTAGGGCAAGGAAGGTGTCCTTGTAGCCGAACCACTATAAATCCTGTGTCTCTCGGTTTGATCTTTCCATCTCTCATTCTTTACTTAGCTTACTTACTTACGTCTTGCATATAGTTATAATTGCTTAAATTGTGCATATATTGATTTCACATAAAGATCAAACTAAGTTCCATTCACAAAACCAATTTCATATAACCAAAACTAAAAGGACATATATGTAATAGATAATGTTGAAGTGTTTACACTAAAATCTAATCAAGAGTTTTTCAAACACATATATGGAACAAACTTAAATCTACATTTTAAAAACAAAGTTGTCATAAACTAGAATCTATATGTTGAAACCAAGTTTTATAAATTAAAAAAGACGTAAAACTATTCACCCCCCATTTCTAGTTTTCCACAATTGGTATCAGGAGCCACGTCAAGCAAGATTTTTAAAATATATTGTATTTTAAAACTTGCAACGATCTATGGAATTTGAAAAATATTTAGAAGGGGAATTGACGCAACAACTAGCACTATTTGAAAACTATAATTTTATTGAATGGAAAAATAAATTTGAAAATTATGTGAAATCGATAGACTTAGATCTTTGGCATGTCATTTCAATTGGTGACATTCAACCAACAAAAACGGATTTTGAAAATGAAAATGATTATTTCCAAATTAAGAATGAGAAATATAATAAAGCTAAAATAATTATTTATAAAGCCTTACCGAAAGAAGAATATGAAAGAGTATTCTTTTGTCAAACGGCAAATGACATTTGGAAAAGTCTTTTAAATTTTCATCAAGAAAAATGCCAAGCCAAAGATGAAGTGTTTGATCTTGCACATGAATTAGTTGTACTAGAAAGTCTAATAGATAGACACTTAAATGAAATAGATACATGTGCTACTAGTTCAAGGGTTTTAAATGAAGGTATTAATGATGAAGACTATATGAATCAAATCCGAAAAGAACTTATTGGAGAATCATGGAGTGACACGGATGGAGAAGAAGACTACTATCCGGTATGTGAAGAATATAAATTAGATACAACTTCAAATAAGGTACAATCCGAAACTAATCATTTTTGCTATGATCAATTCGTTTTAGAATTCTCAAAATTAGAAAATGAATTTAACCACTTTTGCAACATAGACATAAATACTACCTCTAAAAATGAATCATCAAATCTTTGTGAAAATAACTTTGAAAAAGAAATTATTTTAGAAGATAAAATGTCTAGACTTGAAAGTAATATAGAAATTAATCTACAATGCAAGATATGTCAAGAACATAAACATGAAATTAAAAGACTAAATGAAAGAGCAAAAATATTAGCTAAATTTGAAGAGAGTTCAAAATCCCTTAAATATTTANTAAAAATGAATCATCAAATCTTTGTGAAAATAACTTTGAAAAAGAAATTATTTTAGAAGATAAAATGTCTAGACTTGAAAGTAATATAGAAATTAATCTACAATGCAAGATATGTCAAGAACATAAACATGAAATTAAAAGACTAAATGAAAGAGCAAAAATATTAGCTAAATTTGAAGAGAGTTCAAAATCCCTTAAATATTTACTAAGTATTCAAAAACCATTTGAGGATAAAACCGGTTTAGGATTTAATGCGGATAACTCATCAACAAGTAAATCAAAGCAAATTGAATTTGTAAAACCTAGTAGAGAAATTTAGAAATTAACTTTGCTCAACTACTACTACTTATATAAGTCAAGAAAGTCATTGTTTGTTTATTAAGACAAACTCTTAATGAATTCTTGCACTTCTCGAGAACATCCACACCATGTGCATTCTAATGGAATAGATGTCCTCAACTAACCATCTCGGAACCATGAGAATCTGGGTACCAAGTTGTCTTTCATGATTAGGTAGTAAATGCACGAAGAGAAGATTCTAATGTTCATGAAGGGTTACTTACTTTCAAAACATACATATGAAGACAAGTTAATCATATTACGCTGAATCATACTCTACACATCACACGTTTAGAAAATGACGTAGTTGCGGTCATTAAAGAATTGATGTAAAGTTCTTCACTATTGGATCGTTGATTTTGAGAAGTCTTCGAAGTACTTCCTACAAGTACTTCAAGATTATCAATTATAAAGGGATGCTATTATAACAAGTAACAATTAAGAAAGGAAGTACCTCCGTTGAAGATATTCAGGTCATCTCATCATTCTACGTTCATAATCATTAAGGAGTCAAATTCTAATGGCACTCATCATAGATGCTTGGAATGATTAAATACGTGATTCGGATCAAGCCACTTTGATCTTTAAAGGCGTTGGATGATTACTTTGCTACGATATCATGTTTTGGCTAAACATTAAAGATGTCAACCAACATTCACATGCCTACTCATAAAGAAAAGCTGGACATGAGGTAAGTCTTCTTTTCAAAAACTTATAAGTGTCAAATTATATCTAATTATGTCATAATAAGTCTACAAAATATGCTTAAGGTTGTAGGTTGCCTTGTTCATATATTATTAGTTAAAATTGCTAATATAGTATATACTAGAACTTAGTTTAGTTGACCCTCTAGGTATTATATTAATTGCCCACTTTCGAACTCACTAATGAATATGGAAATCATCTATGACCACTAGTAGAAAGTTTATCATTAAGGTTAAATAACCAATCTAGTAGCAATAATATATATGTTAACCTAGGATTAAGATAAGCTCTTGTATAATACAATGATAAGATAAGTAAGTATGCGTTAATTTTGCAAATATAGATGATAGGTTATATTCCTCTCAATAATATTGCATTAAGCCTATAAGATTATGTCATTACTTATCTATGCTTATAGTTTACATACAAAATGGTTATATGTGACAATAGGCTTAACCGATTCTCTTGAATATGAGATCTTTAAACTTACTTTATAAATCCATAATTAGTGATTCTTGTTATCAAAAATCTAACATCATGCATAAAACCTCATATTTTGAAAAATAATCTTTCAAATAACTGTGTCATTTTTTCCAAACAACATACTTGACTATGAGTAACCACAACTTTGTTTTTATCAAAATCAAAGATTGGGAAAATCTCTTTTTCTCTTTTGATAACACATTTTGAAGTAATACTTAAATACACATATGAATCTACTTCAAAGCATTGCTGAATAATGCTAAAAACGTTTTCTTTAGCCATCAATGTTAATCTCACAATTACCATATATTTTTGTGCATATAACACTTACAAGAAAACCAAATCACTTCAAGAGAATCATGGTTTGCCTACTTGAATCTTGTTTGTAACAAGTCTTGATGTCCTTACAATCATAACTCTCCTTTTATTGCACATAGGCACTACTAAGAATTAATGACCTAGTTCATTAATCTTAATATTCATATAACAAATTATATGCTTAGCATAATTTGTTGCTTCTTAGCTTATATTATTTGCTTGCTTGATGAGTAGGTTGCATGCTTATTAAAGATTGCTTGTTTACTTAATCTTTGTGGATAATGTGCTTTATATACACGACTAGTATATCCTATATTGCCTCAAAGAGTTGAACTTGATTGAAACCAAACCCAAACACACAACATTCTCTAAAATTTTCTGCCAAAAACCCATTTTTGGTAACCTGGGAAACAACAGATGGGCGGCCCCCCTTAAATTACAAGGCGGCCCCCTTAATTATTAAGGGGACCGACCCCTATTTAAGGGGACCGGTCATCTGATGGTCAAGGTTACTGTTTTCTTTTTCACTTTTTGACCCATTTCACCCTATACTTCCCAAAATTCACAAACACATTTTGTCCTAAACTACCCCTCAAAATTTACCTTCCTAAACCACACTTTTCTTACACTATAAATACCTCTCTTCCATCATAAATGCTCACCCAACCAAACATGTCATCTCCCAACAACCCAAGATCTAAACTCTCAAGAGTTGCAAAGATCTCCGTAAGACCCGTTTGGAGGAGAAAAATTAACTCTTGTCAAAACTCAAGTGATGTTGTTCCAAATCGACCAATACCTAAACCTCATACNCCTAAACCACACTTTTCTTACACTATAAATACCTCTCTTCCATCATAAATGCTCACCCAACCAAACATGTCATCTCCCAACAACCCAAGATCTAAACTCTCAAGAGTTGCAAAGATCTCCGTAAGACCCGTTTGGAGGAGAAAAATTAACTCTTGTCAAAACTCAAGTGATGTTGTTCCAAATCGACCAATACCTAAACCTCATACTCACACAAATGACCCATCTCACAAACATAACCAATCACCCATACTAGCTTCCACCAATGCTCCTTCTTATGATAAGCATGCACAATCCCAAAACAACAATCCTAACCTCATTGTCAACACTCCACATATTGCTCATTCTACAAATGCACCATCCAAAACACCATCCACTCATGAAGCATCCTTTTCATCCATTCCTTCATCATGCTTTCATGATTACCCAAGCTCAAACATGTCTCCACCACCAAGAGTCCCACCACCACATCCTACAACTTCACATGCCATTCCTATGTTGCATGTTCAAACCTTCACCCAAGACAACAACCATACTCTACCACCATCACCCTCTTCCGAACACTTGAAGTTCGTTGAGGAATTAAAAGAAGCACATGAGCTTAGTGCTCTTCTTTCCTTGTATCTTGCTCAATGAAATTTGGATCCACCTCCATCTAGCTCACCTTCATCACCTCATAACCCAAATCAAATTGAGAAGCATGTCAACAATTGTCCTTGTTGCATCTTTCTCCAACAACAAACCATTGCATTGAATGAGCACATTACTTGGATCGAGTATCGTCTTACTAGATCTCAACCAACACCATCCCTTGAACAACATCCAAACNAACAAACACATTTTGTCCTAAACTACCCCTCAAAATTTACCTTCCTAAACAACATTTTTCTTACACTATAAATACTTCTCTTCCATCATAAATGCTCACCCAACCAAACATTTCATCTCCCAACAACCCAAGATCTAAACTCTCAAGAGTTGCAAAGATATCCGTAAGACCCATTTGGAGGAGAAAAATTGATTCTTGTCAAAACACAAGTGATGTTGTTCAGAATCAACCAATACCTAAACCTCATACTCACACAAATGACCCATCTCACAAACATAACCAATCACCCATACTTGCTTTCACCAATGCTCCTTCTTATGATGAGCATGCACAATCCTAAAATAACAATCCTAACCTCATTGTCAACACTCCACATATTGCTCATTCTACAAATGCACCATCCAAAACACCATCCACTCATGAAGCATCCTTTTCATCCATTCCTTCATCATGCTTTCATGATTACCCAAGCTCAAACATGTCTCCACCACCAAGAGTCCCACCACCACATCCTACAACTTCACATGCCATTCCTATGTTGCATGTTCAAACCTTCACCCAAGACAACAACCATACTCTACCACCATCACCCTCTTCCGAACACTTGAAGTTCGTTGAGGAATTAAAAGAAGCACATGAGCTTAGTGCTCTTCTTTCCTTGTATCTTGCTCAATGAAATTTGGATCCACCTCCATCTAGCTCACCTTCATCACCTCATAACCCAAATCAAATTGAGAAGCATGTCAACAATTGTCCTTGTTGCATCTTTCTCCAACAACAAACCATTGCATTGAATGAGCACATTACTTGGATCGAGTATCGTCTTACTAGATCTCAACCAACACCATCCCTTGAACAACATCCAAACTCTCAAACAACAAACTCCATTCCAAACTCACCACCTTTAAGCTCTCCACCACCAAATCCTCAAACCTCCATGCAACCAAAAACATACCTCCATTGAGCCAACAACATAACCTTCACTCAACCACCCTAATTTAAGCATACTCTATGTTTATATTTCTCATCTTTCAAAATAAAATACTTCAAGCTTTTGGAATACAAGCAAGTTCGTTGACGCTCTCTTTTGACAAATTAGGATGCTCTAGTTGGTTTAGAACTTTAGTTATATGTATGATTTAACAATGACTATGTATTTGACATAGTCATCTCTTAATTAATGAATGCTTTATTATATGCTCGATTTCCATGATTGTCGCTATTATTTTTTATATATATGCTTGTGCATCTAATATTTTTCTTGCAAGCATTCCATAGCTCGTTAGACCTGTTAAGACCTGTTAATATTCGTGTGTTAACAGGTCAGACCTGTTAATATTCGTGTCTTAACAGGTCCGACCTGTTAACATTAGGGTATATAAATTACCGCCACACAGTCCACACTTCATAACCCTATCTCTTCTTATCTAAAATCCGCCCGCCCCCTTTTGCTAATACACTCCCAACACAGATCTCTCATCTAATCTCCAACACATCTCTCATCTAATCTCCAACAAAAACAGAACATACACAATAACAACTCAACCTATATCCCTTTTTGTCGATCATACACGGCGTGCCTTCAAGAGAAATAGCTTTAAGATCATTGTAACATGGTCTCGGGTAAGGCTTTAATATGTTATTTCGTTATGTGTTGATAACCAAAAGAATGGTTGGATGAAACATTAGGAGGAGCGATGGTGGCTGCAACAGCTTTGGTTCCCGATGAGGTACAAGATATTCAAGAGATATTGTAGAGATGGAGTGATATAGAGAAAATGGATTTTATATGTTATTTCGTTATGTGATTATATTTTTATATGTTATTTCGTTATGGAATTTATATGTATTTAGTCGGATTTATTGTGGATTTATTGTTTGATTGTGGATTTGTAGTTTGTTGTTTGATTGTGGATTTATAGTCGGGATTTATTGTGGATTTGTTGTTTGATTGTGGATTTATAGTCAGATTTATTGTGGATTGGTTGTTTGATAGTCGGATTTATAGTCGGATTTATTGCCGAGATATGGCCGTCGGCCGATAAGATTAGTCGGATTTTGTTAACAGGTCCCTTAACAGGTGCACCTGTTAATTTTCGTGTCGTGTTCGTGTTTGAGAAAAATGACACGATTAGTTAACAGGTCGTGTTCGTGTTTGACCTTAACAGGTTCGTGAGACCTGTTA
>LBNU01028209.1:70372-83900 GCA_014162995.1 Artemisia annua | reverse complement strand
GTTTTGATTGTGTGTTGTATCTGACTCAGTGTCAGATCCAGGCATGATGTAAGGTTGTGTTGTTGAGGAGTGTGTAAAAAGTTGATGTTCTCAGTATCAAAGAGACTCTCTCGAGGCTCTGATACCATTTGTTGAATCTAATACCCTTGATAGATCTTGTAGCTCTCGTTGATTGTTAGCAGTGTCTATGTAATCACAAACACTCTAATAGAGAATCTCCAAAGCTTGTATTCTAATGCGGAAAACAAATACAAACAGAAACAATGAATACTAAGAACGTTTAATCCTCTATGGATCTTTTATATATTAATAACTTGTAAACTCTTCTTTTTCATAACATAAACTTGTGTTCCTTTTATAGACAAGGAACCCTAACCTAAACCGTTTCACAAGAAACGTATATTCTATAAACTCTAAACAATATGCATTATCTTTTCCTAATATTACTCATGCATATCCTAACTATATTACAAAATACGCGGTTTAACTCTATCCGTAGTAACTAAATATACTGAAGCTTAGCCTTCAGCAGAAACATTTATTCAGTAGAATCTATCTCTTCAGCAGATTCCATCAGCAGCTACCATCAACAGAATTCTCACTTAGCAGAATTCCTAACATGTACCTACAGCTGATGAAGTTGAATTCTTGGTTAAGCATGATCCAGTAATCAAGAGAAAAGCAATTAACCTTATTGCAGATATGACTTTAACTGAGGAACAAAGAACTGCTCAATTGAAAGATTTTATTGAGATGAAGAACAGACAAGCACTTCAAGAAGCAATTGGTTCAGTCAGAAAGGGTCAAAAGAAACCAAGACAACCAACTAAGGCACAAGTTATTTCATGGATGAAGATTTACTGTTGCAATGTTGGTGGTGGGAAAATGCATCAATTCAAAGGAATGACCCATGATCAGGTTGAAGGTGTCTACTACAGAGTTAAAAGGCAAAATCTTGCCTTTATTCCTATGAACTCTGAAGAAGAAGAAAGAAGATTTCCTCACCTGAAGAGAAAGGCTAAAGATACAGAACCTCAGACCCAAAAAAAGACAAGATTTGTTGAACAACAAAAGGTTCAGTCTGAGAAATTAACAGAAGAGCAGCTGACTGATATGATATTGATAGAAGAAGAAGATTTCTATCCAGACCCACTGCAAGTCAGACATCCTATCATTGATTGGGAAGTTTACACAACTAGCAACTTTGCTTCAACATGGAAAATTACAAGGCTAAGTGGTGAAACTTCTTCATTCATTCAGTTTGAAGAACTTATCAAAGCATGTGACAGAGATGATCTTGATGCACTGTGGAGATTGGTTCAAGAAAGATTTGATGCTGGCAGTCTTAAAGATGTGAAGGAAATGCAGTTATGGGTTGATCTAAGAAGGCTCTATGAACCAAACACGAATGACAACTTTTGGAAGTTTGAAGCTATAGGTGTGGACACTACATGGACTTATTATGACTCATGTGAAGTTCATCAGGTTTCTAAAAAAGCTGGAGTGGATGCTTTTATGTTTGCTGAGAAAGAATATCCACTTAGAGCTGGAACTCTTACTTCAAATTGTTAACACAAATAAGAGTTCATGAAGATACTGAGAAAGTAAGAGCATTGATAAAAAGGATTCAAGAACAATGTTCAAGAGCTATTCAAGCATTAAGAAGAAAGTGAAGTGTTTGGAAGAATTCCCAAATCCTAAGAGATGATGCAGATTGAAGAAACTTATTGATTTGTAGAGAAATTCATAAGTTTAGGGGAGTATTGTTGGGAATAAAGCTAACAGTTACCACTGATAAGCTTGTGGAAGACACTGCTGAAGAATGCACTAGCAGTTGAAACACATTACCACTGCTAGTACATATTATTACCACTGCTGTTAGGATAACTGTTATGTATTCGAATATAGAAAAGATCTTCATGTATATTCTATTCTATTAGTTTATATTTATCTTGTAAAAGACTCCTTGTGCTATAAAAGGAGGTCCTAGGTCATTGTTATAGGTACGTATCAACATTAGAAAGCTTCAAGGTGTAACCCTAGTGATAGCTAAGATCACTCGTATTATTCTCAATAATATTGAAGCTTTGGTGTTTAAATTACAACTGTTCTCATTTGCATTACATCATACAATAAACATTCTAAGTATTGTTAAGTATATTCCGCGTGCTTAATAATATAACTCAAAGTATCACTTTAACACAAGGCGTGTGTTTAGATCCTACAGCAGTACTTTCCCAAAACAAAGCAGTACTTTGCCAAAGTACTGTTCTATCAAAATATCTATTAATGTTGACTGTTTGACCAAAATATCTTCTGAAAGTCAACCCGAGACATTTAATACTTTCCATATTTACTCCCCAAAGCTACCAAGGCAAGTAGAATTGAATGATCATCATTAATAACCCATGAGACTTACTTACCTATAAAAAGAACTTCCATTAACACGTTTCTTCATCAAAACTTGGTATCATCATCACAAAAACCCTAACATCATCATGAGCCACTTCCTATTGACATACATCTCATCCGATGACTCCACTGATTCAGAGATTAGTTCCTTCTCCGATTCTGATTCTGAGTCTGATCCAGGATGGAGTGGTTATTTTCCTCCTATTGCATCAAGCTCAACCAACCTAAAACCTAACAAAAAAGTGTCAACTTCTGCTCCAGCTCCATCATTATCCAGTGAATTGCCACAAGCCTTGACACAGGCTCTAGAGTCTGCCTTAAAGAACATGAAGTGGCCTGCTCAAAAGAAGCCTGCAAGACCAGAAATACCTCCAAAGCAAGTGCTTGGCCTGGCTTGCCCAAGGAAGCAATCATCTTTTGATGATAAGAGAAAGATTGCTCAGAAGGAAAAGCACAACTATCAGGGAAAAGGAAAAAGGCCTATGGAGTAAGTTATGTAGGATATAGGTTGGGTAGGGTTGGTGTAGGTTGTTTTGATGATGTATATCAGTCTTTATTGTGTCTGTGTCTCTTGAATGGTGAATGTAACAACTTTTAATGATAATGAATAAAATTTCTTTTCTGTTGAATGATATATGTAGCCTCCCCTCAAATAATGACTAACTACTAATGCCTCCCCTCAAAAGTATCTTAATTATTTATCATACCAATACTTACCATCAAATGCTTGAATCTTGAGACATCAAATCCTTTGGTAAGTAAATCAACTACATTATCATCTGTGTGAACGTTGACAACATTAATGAGTCTATGCTCATAACAATCTCGAATAAAGTGATGCCTAATCTGAATGTGCTTTGTCTTGGAATGGTAAACTGGATTCTTCACAATACAAATTGTACTCTCATTATCAATATTGATAGGAGTATTCTTGAAATTGAATCCATAGTCCAAGAGTTGATTTTGCATCCACAATACTTGTCCACAACAACTTGCAGCTGCAACATATTCTGCTTCAGTAGATGATGTTGCTGCAATTGTTTGTTTCTTACACTGCCATGAAACTAATCTTCTTCCAAGATATTGGCATCCTCCAGTGGTTGATCTTCTATCATAATTATCCCCTGCATAATCACTATCTGAAAAAGCTTCCAAGTGAAAAGGTGATTCCTTAGGATACCACAATCCTAACTTAGGTTGATGCTTGAGATAACCAAAAATTCTCTGTACTGCATTCATATGAGAGACCTTGGGTGAGACTTGATATCTTGCACAGAGACAGACAACAAACATAATATCAGGCCTTGATGCAGTTAAGTACATAAGACAACCAATCATAGATCTGTAAAGCTTGACATCCACTGGTTTTCCATCTTCATCCTTTCCTAATGAGTTTGAAGCTTTAATGGGTGTTGTGACTGGCTTGATAGTGCTGAGATTAAACTTCTTAAGAATGTCAGTGACATACTTATCTTGACTAATGAAAATTCCAGTACTTGATTGTTTAACTTGAAGCCCCAAAAAGAAAGTTAATTCACCCATTGAACTCATTTAAAATTCTTTTTGCATGAGCTGTTCAAACTCTTTCACCATTGACTGTTTTGTAGCTCCAAAGATAATATCATCAAAATAAACTTGAACAAGCATGATATCCTTTTTATTTCTTTTAATGAACAAGGTCTTATCAATTGCTCCTCTTTTGTAACCATGTTGCAATAAAAAAGTGGAGAGTCTTTCATACCAAGCTCTGGGAGCTTGATGAAGGCCATACAGTGCCTTAACAACTTTGTAGACTTTGTTTGGATGTTCAGGATCCTCAAAACCAGGAGGTTGTTTAACATATACTTCCTCTGTAATTTTGCCATAAAGAAAGGTACTTTTGACATCCATTTGATAAACTGGAAATTCCATATATGATGCAAAAGCAAGAAATAACCTTATAGCTTCAATTCTTGCTACAGGAGCAAACACTTCATCATAGTCTACTCCTTCTTCTTATCTGTATCCTTGTGCAACCAATCTTGCTTTGTTCTTGATAACATTTCCTCTTTCATCCCTTTTAACTCTGAAAACCCATCTCGTACCAATTACCTTCTTGCCATCTGGTAAATCACATAGTACCCAAACTTCTTGAAGCTTGAATTGTAGAAGTTCTTCTTGCATAGCTTCAACCCAACTCTCTTTAGTTAAAGCTTGAGCTATATTCTTGGGTTCTTCACGAGATATAAAGCAGGCAAACAGGCATGTTTGTTGATCTTTATGATTCATCCTGTTTTGTTTATAAACAAAGCTAAGTAAAGCATTATGTTTCAGTGAAAAACATTTAGCTTTTGTTCTTGTTAGCACTACTGAAGTTGAAGGTCCAATGATTTGATCAACTGGATGATTTTTATAAATTCTTGATGTAGGAGTTGATGGAACTTCAAGATCATTATCCAAATTTGTGAAGTCAGGATCTTCATTGGAATTTGAGAAAATAACTTCATCTTCTGACTCATCATCAGTGTCTACTAAGTCAGGCATGTTAGGATCATTTAAATCCTTAGTAGAACTCACAATTGGTTCAGCAGTACTGTTAGGAACACGTTTTATTAATATCAAGTCTCGGTCATTAAGTTTTGTAATAGGTTGCTTTAATATATTGTTTAGTTAAGTATTACTCATGTTTACATAAGTTTAGTTCATGTTTACATGTTTAGTTAAAGTCTAAGGGGCAATATTGACAATAGTGGAAACTCATGTAAGCCCCTAGACCCTATAAATAGTAATGTAAACCCTCCAAGGAGGGTGTTGGTTCTCTTAGGAATATCAAAGTTCATTTCATTTCATCTCTCAAGAGTTCCTTCCACTTTCTCTCTCTACTCTCTTTCTCTCTCTAAGGATTATGTGTTCTATGTTATAAAATGGTGACCTAACTAATTAGGGGAGAGTGTACTCATTGTTGTCAGTTTGCAGTTAACCCCTAATTAGATTTGCTCACACTGTTCTTCTGCAAGTAAAGACATGGCAGCTGAGATGTTTCTGGAAGCTGAATGAAGCAATGAAGGTTGAAGACTACTCTCAGAGCTGTTGCGCTTATATTTTGTATTTAATCTTACTTGTAGGGAACGTTGTAAGCAATTCCCATATAACATCACTTTGGGGAGAGATTGTTAGCCTTAAAAGTTATGTTATAGATGGGAATTGCAATAGTATTAATGTGTAAGGACTAGTCTTGCCATATCGGTATAGATTAGTGTGTAAAGTAGTATAAATACCCTCCTAGTGGCAACTAGGAAGGTTGGATGTCTCATTGTAACACAAGGTGTGTGTGTTTTCCTTCTTTCTCTCTCTAGAAAACACACACATCTTCCCCATTCTTTCAATCTAATAATACCATGTCTTTCCTTTATTTCGAGCATCCCCGACCTCCTGAATAGTGTTTCTTGGTCATAACAAGTACTTTGATCCAAGTACTGTGATCCAAAGTACTGTCATCCAAAGTACTGTCATCCAAAATACTGTGAGTATTTTCTTTGAACTTACCCTTTTTCTTTGCAGCTTCATAGGCTCTCCTTTGATCATCTTCATAGGATTTAGCTAGTGTTTCTTGAAAGAGCATCCTATTAAGTTCATCTTGAATTGCTTGATCTTCATTAGAGAGTATAGAAGTTGGTTCAACAGTACTTTGCTTCTTCTCAATGGTTATGGGTTCTTCATCAGTAACATCTTCTGATCTAACATTGACTCCATGAACAATATATTGTGAATCTTCTTCCTTGTGAACAACTTGATTTTCTTCTCTGACAGGCACATAATTCATAGAAGGAGTCAAACTATCACGATCAAAATACCAATCAGGACATTTTCCTTTTTGATTCTGTTGATCTTCCAGAAAATCAACATGAAGACATTCTTGAACCTTTTTGGTAACCCTGTTGTACACTCTAAATCCTTTGCTGTTGGTACAGTAACTCAATAAGTATCCTTCTTCTGACTTACCATCAAATTTTCCCAGAGAATCAATAGTATTGAGAATAGTCAGAGAGCATCCAAAAGGTTTTAGGAAACGAATATTTGGTTTCTTACCCATAAGCAATTCATAAGGTGTCTTCATCTGAGGTTTAGTCACTGATACTCTATTCAACACATAGCAAGCAACACTTACAGCTTCAGCCCAAAATTGAATAGGTAATAAAGAATCTGCAAGCATTGTTCTTGCTGCTTCTATAAGTGTTCTATTCTTCCTATCTGCAACACCATTCTGCTATGGAGTTCTAGCAATACTAAACTCCCTCTTAATCCCTTTCTTAGCACAAAATTCATCCATTAACTTGTTTTTGAATTCAGTCCCATTATCACATCTAATACCTCTAACTTTGAGTTTCATTTGATTTTCAAGGGCTATAATAAGATCATGAATAGCATCAAAAGTATCATCTTTAAATCCCAAGAAAAAGACCCAGCTAAATCTACTGCAATCATCTGTTACAACTAAGCAGTATTTCTTCTTGTTTAAGCTTGAAATAGAAACAGGTTGTTAGGTCACCATTTTATAACATAGAACACATAATCTTTAGAGAGAGAAAGAGAGGATAGAGAGAAAGTGGAAGGAACTCTTTAGAGATGAAATGAAATGAACTTTGATATTCCTAAGAGAACCAACACCCTCCTTGGAGGGTTTACATTACTATTTATAGGGTCTAGGGGCTTACATGAGTTTCCACTATTGTCAATATTGCCCCTTAGACTTTAACCAAACATGTAAACATGAACTAAACTTATGTAAACATGAGTAATACTTAACTAAACAATATATTAAAGCAACCTATTACAAAACTTAATGACCGAGACTTGATATTAATAAAACATGTTCCTAACAATCTCCCCCTAAGGGTCGGTCATCAAAGGTTGCGTGACGTCATCATCTTTGTCTTTCATCTTTGACATTCATAGCTCTTGACGTCTTCAAAAAATGATTAGATGGATAGTGATTCTTTGTTCATCAATCTTTGTTCATCGTTGTTGAAGTGATCCAATGATGTAAGTATACGCCTTTAGTCACTCCTTTGCCTCTGATGGATTACCGCCTTTCCAACATGCTCATACATCTTTGACGTTGCTTTCATCACATAACTTTAGATCTTTGTCATTCAACTGTGTGGATTCATTTTGACATAGAATCATTCTTAGACATTTCTGCATCGATCTTTAGTGAGAATCTTTTGTGAACTTTGAGATGTATGTATGAGCATGTGGAACCCGTGTCATGATGGTGGTTGTACCTGCATGAATTTTTGTTAGTAATAAACATCCGGTACTTACAGGTTCGGAATTAGAGATTGTTATCAGCATAGTGTGAAAACTCTCTCTAACCCTTACCAAGGCCGTTCCTAATCGGATAATCCCGAAGGAGCTTACACGGACATACAAAAGTACACCCACGATTAGGTGAGTCGCCAGAGATCTCCCCATGACTGTAGACCACGTTGAGACCACCACGAACACTAAGCGTAACCCAAAAGGAGTTACTGAAGTGACCTGCTGTCAGGGCTGTTTGATGTTGACCCTGGCAGGATTTTCGTTCAATCATTGAGAAATACATACGTAATTCCTCTCATAAACGTTCTCGGCAGATTGCTAAGATCTGCGTAGGACTCTAAAGTTTACAACTGGCGTCCTTAATGTAGGAAAACCAGTTGTGGAAAAATTTAGTGTTCCTATGAGATCTTATGATGAATCTCGGGGCTCTAGACTCGATAAGTGCACATTTGGTTTCCTATGCGGAGGCATGGAGCAGAGGGCCTCCTTTTTCAATATCAACTATCTCTAAGAGAAGGTTGATAGATTACACCGGTTCCCCGTGAGAATGAAACAAGCACCTTTTGAGAGATACTTGAGTGGCTAGAAGGTTTTAGTGCAGTGCGTCACTGGGTCCATGACGACTTTGTTCTTCAATACCGGTGTTGTCTTAGCAACAACCAGTAGTAGATGAATTGAACCCGGTGTCTGCCCTAAGGTTGAACAAATGGAGGGCTATTTCTTTTCACCCTTTTCTTTACTTTTCTTTTTAATTCTTCAACCCCTTCTTTCCCTTTCATTCATTACTCCTTTTTTCATATCATACCTAAGGACTTCTAATTCTATCTATTGGTGTTGTCCCTGGGTAGATCCGTCCGGCTCTGGCGGATCATAGGACGGTTTTCCCTAACCTTAGTCAACCTTATATCTCCTCGACTGTCCTATTGTTGCCATTAGAACCAAATGATTGAAATTCTCCTCAAAGTGTTTGTGAATAAAACTTTTGTTAACACTTTGAGGGTTTTGATTTCATGAGAGAAAGACTCCCCCTTCACACGTGCTCGTGTATTAATTCATAAATTTGCACATTCGGGAGGAGTAAGCACTTTTTGAATTGATCCATTCTTAATAAACTCGTACCTGAGGGACACGTTTACGTTGCTTAGTTAAAGGGATCCATTATCAGCTTTTAGGTGATAAGTAGCCCTAATAACTAACTTGAAGTTGTTAACATTCCTAAGTAAGGAAGTTAGACCCGTCAAAGTACTTATTTACTAAGAATTTCTCGAATTGGTACACTCTACTTGGACAAGTCCTCTTCGAGACACGCTTACATCACTAGTTAGACTAGCTTGAAATTATTACCCGGCCAAGACAAGTCCTTTCGATTTACTAACTTTTGATGTTTCGTTAATTCGAGGGTTAGATCTGAGTCGAGCTCTCATGAGATACAAGTTTTTCATCATATTTTAATCACTTTTCCTTTTTCTCCCCCTCAAAAATAGCATATCAAATGTTGTTTTTGAGAAACGTTTGATTAAAATATGCCTTTTGAGTTTTATGGGGAGAATCCAATGAGAACTTTTATTTTAGAACAAAGGCCTTTCAAGTACTCCCCCTCAAATAGTGAACAAACTTTTTGAGATTTTAAATACGAGAGGGAATACTTGTCCTTTTTAGCAGAATTGTGAAAATTTTGAAAATGTGAATTAATTCTACTCAAAAGTAAGAAGCTTTCGCTCCTTATGTTAGGATTGAGGCACTGATGCGTACCTCAGGGTCCTTTCTTTACAAGTACGGGTTGTACACTGATATGTGTGCACAAGCCAGAGTAATATAATAAATGTGATAATGAAATAATATTAGATAATGATGTACCAAAGGAAGTTCAATCAGAGTAACGGTTCATCAGGACGACGGTAAGTGAGGATGTTTGGAATAGGTGCTCTTCCTCCAACCAAGCTTTCCAGTGTACGAATGTGATTTCTGAACTTCAAACGTTGGTCGATCCTATCCATGAACTTTAGAGCTTCTCGTACATCATTCCTTATCCAACCCCTTTTGTTGCCTTGATCATAACTCTTCAGTCTTTGTTCCAGCTGAATTCTGACCAACTTGAGAGTCTGATCCCCGAACTTGTGAGTCTCATCGTATCTCATGAATCTCCTAGCTTCTCCTTTGGTGAAGACAACTCCAAATGGTTTTCTGATGAATGTGCAGGGCTTCATACCTAAGTGAATGTTTGTTTGTGGAGCGGTGAAGTTGAGAGAGGTTTGATAACTTTCAACTCCTAATTGTGCATCTTCAACCCTTGCCTGGATGATGCGTTGACGAGCAAAGATTAGAAGTGAGTTAATGAGATCATACTGAAGGCTGCCAGGTAGATTTTGAACTTTGCCTTGAACCTTAAGTACATACAAATCTTCGATGTCATTAGGATTCAATCGATGATAGTCAGCTTCACTGAATGAATACTCTTTGTCATCACTTCGTCTGACCGCAATTTTGTCGAGAAAGTTGTAACCAAATCTCTTTTCAGTTTCAGGAATATCTATGATGCCAAGAATTCGGTTGTTTGTGTACGACTTGCCTTTTGATTTGAATGTTAACTTCTATTTGTAAAACCATCTGCGCATTTCTGGCCAGTGAAGAATTCCCATAGCTGCTTCAACATTGTACTTAGAGACCGATGATGAGTGCAAACCCTTCATTTGGTCTTCAAGATTATCAAGAAGGTATGATGCGGCCTTGAACTTGGAGAGAGATGTAGCATAACAGTGTGCTGGATCGGTGTTGCCATGAATGAGATACAAGAGATCGTTGTTGAAGAATTACTCTTTCGAGATCTTAGGATTGTTGGGAGGACCAATGAGGGGTAAAGGTTGGGAGAAGTCTTGAAATGTAAAGTCAGGATCATTTCCAGGATAGATTCTATCCCATGAAGGCCTCTTTTCCCATGTGATGTTTTCTGACATTGCACGTGCACATTCTTCAATGTTGTATTCAAATTCGAGTTCAGATGTGGTGCACGTCTTGTATTCAGTGAACCCTGCTTTTCTAATCTCCACTAAATCAGAAAGTAGAAGTTTCTGGGTTTTCATGATCTTCTTGATTCTTTTGGTGAAACCTATAATTAAACCTTATATTGGTGCTTCTGATTCAGGAACATCAGGGTGAGCATCGACCATTTCATCGAACCAGTTGTAAGTTGGGGCAGAGGTGTCAATCCACTCCGGAGGTGGTATGACTGGAGCTTCTGTAGGTGGTTCGGTGATATCGGGAGGTATCTCCTGTTGGATTTCAAATCCTGGATCTGGAACATCCAATTCCTCAGCTTCTTCCATTTGAACATCAGCTGCTGAATGTGTCGGAACTTCATCAGTAGCCTGAGTACTTGTTCCTGCCCTTTGATGTCTAGTAGTAGAGCCATGGATCCTTTTGCGTTTCCCTTGTTGTTGTTGTTGATCATCTGGATCGTCATGGTGTCTCTTAGTAGACTTAGTCTTCTTGCAAGCCTCACCTTTCTTTTCAGCTCTTTTGATTGACTTTAGCAGTGCCTTTCGAAGGTCTTCCTCATCTGGATCATCTATGATTGCTTCCAACAGTTTTCCCTTAAGATCACTAGCAGAAGGTGTAGAAGGTAGAGTCTGAACGGTTATCGGAGTTGTTTGAAACTTTTGTGTTACGACCCTTTCCAGAATATCTTTGATGTATTGTTCCACAGTTGCTGGAAGTTGTTAACGAACATATTTTCAAATTTCTCTTGGTAATCTATTCTTCACTCTGTCTGCCACGGCTGCATCAATGTTATAGACTTTGAATTGTTCAAGGTCTTTTTGTTGGTCTGAAATATGCCCTTGTAAATTCTTCATTTGTTGTTGTAATGATCTTAGCAGACTGGAATGAGCAGTTTCTTGTGGAGCTTGGGTTGTCTGAGGTGGAAGTGGTTGAGTCATTGAAGGTTGATCCTGAGATGAGGTTACTTGAGGTTGTTGAAGTGGAGCAGTAAATGGAACAATCTCATGACTTCCGGTGATGTCAACTGTAGTGTCATCCGTTTCTTGTTCTTTTGGCTGATCATCATCATCATTCCCAGTTTCATTATCACTTGCTTCATTGTCAGATTCTTCATCATCTTTCTTTTCCTCATCACTTGTTACTCGTATTCTTTCATCACTACTTTCAGTTTCTCCTTCATATTCTTCAGCAACAGCTTCACTAACTTCTCTGTCTTTGTCACTGGTTTGTTCTTCTTCGTCAATAAGCTGTTTTTCTGAACTTGAGGAAGCTTCACTCTTATCGGAGTTGCCTGAATCATCTGAATTCACCTTTTCAAGTTTAGTATTAGTATCTGAGAGTGTTTGAGAACCAGTTTCCTCATACTTATCTGCTTCTGCCTCCTCAGATGACTGAGCTTCTTCTTTGACTATTCTGGAGCCAGACCCTTCACCTTTCTTTCGTAGCTTGGCTATCCTTTCCTCTTCTGTGTGTTTACTTTCTTGTAGGACAAATTGCATTTGTTCGTCTTCTTCAGAATCGGACAAAGGTGGAGCTCCAGCTTCTTCCTCTTGAGGTTGTTTGCCCTTGCCTCGAGTATCTTTTGCCCGTTTAATAGTTGCTTCTTCTGTATCCTTCTCAATCGGTTCATCACGAATGGTAAGTTTCCTTGTCGGTTGACGGGTAACTTTCTTTGATCTAAACTTGGGAGCCTTGAAAGTCTTTTCAGTACCCTTAGCAACTGCTTTGGATTTTGTGGTACTTAACCCGACAGAGTCATTCTTTTGAGCATTATCATAGACTTCATAAGCATTGGTGTTACGAACAGCATCTGATAAAAGAATGTCAGGGATTCTCATGCCATGTTTTGTGGTACTTGTTTTGTGGATTCTGGGTGAGGTGTACATGAGATCCATAGCCGGTGTGTGTTCCTTATCTTCACTTCTAGGATCAATCTCTGAATACTTATGCATGAAGTATCCAATGAGTGACTTGGTGAACCGAAAAAAAGAAATATTCCTTGTTGATGAGTTTTTGAACTGTCGGGCTTGATTGGTTATGTCTTCCCAAATAATCTGAGCAAAGTCAATGGGAGCCATTTTGACAACTCCCCAATAAAATTGCATCAGTTCTGATGAGACAAAAAATGTTACGTTTTTAGGGGTCGGTTTGAGTCCTAATTCGTATGTTTTTGGTTTGGATTTCACCCAAAGTCGTTTCTTTTCTCATTTTAGGTACTTTTGAAGGGAAGATCACAAAAGAAGCATTTTCGGGCGTTTTCGGAGTGAAAAAGTGCGGAAAACAACAAAAACTCAAAAGACCTTGAAGATTACTGAAGGTGACGCCGTCACAATCTACTAAGTGACGCCGTCAGGAACAAGTGAAGTCCAGAAGTGGAAAAAATACTCGTGACGGGCCAGAGAGTTTGTAATGCAATTTGTTGACGCCGAAAACCAAGGCCGTCAGATCTGGAACCAGCAATTATGACCACGTCAACCAAGGCCGTCAGGAAACCCTAATCGCCGAGCTGACGACGTCACCTATTGGGCTGACGCCGTCAGCCCGCGTTTTCTATATATATAGAACGTTTTTTATTTATTTAAGACGAACTTTAGAGGATTTTTGGAGTGGAGAACTTTAGGGTTAAACCCTAGTACGTGTATTAGGATTACAGACCGTTAGAGGTTATCCCAACCCTCTTACTTGCATGTTTATCCAAGATAAGTCTTATTCATTACGATATGTCTATGGTGTTGATATATAACTTGCTGCTTGGCTTTCTTTCAACATGCTAGAATTTTTATTCTGTGTTTGCTTAGATCTAATAATCTTCTCTCTT
>LBNU01028209.1:45370-65494 GCA_014162995.1 Artemisia annua | reverse complement strand
AGTTCCAATGTTGGGTGTTCATGTCCGGTTCCTTTGCCGGTTACACAATTGGTGAGGATGGAGTAAAGAGTGAGCCATGGTTGTGGAATAAATTTTCTGTCGATAGATGATAGGACGGTGAGTTTGGTTTTGGATTCATCATACCCAAGTTCCCGTAGTAATCTGATAATCTCTGATAATGAGGGACGTGGAGTAAACTTCTTGAAGTTTCTGGACCCTTCCGCTGGTAGACCAAGAACTGAGCGTAAGGTTCCAACATTAAACTGAATGTCTTTATGATCAAGTCGAATCCCCATTGTTTTCCCATCCTTGCTTACATCAATAGATTTCTAGAACTGTGTCAAATAAACCTCAGGAACAGAGCATAAACAGGTGAGCAGTTGTCGTATGTAGTGATGTTGTAGAATTTCCACAATGATTTGACACGTTGGATGACATGGAAGTTTCCCTAGATCAACTATCAGATTTGACTTTCCGATCTTCCTTTCATCACCTTGAATTAGCTCGTGCCTAGGAGTGGTTCCTTGAGACATTATGGTACTTGAAATGTATCAAAACAGCCAACGAACACAATATAGTGATGTTTATCGTTAGTGTTAATTCCAGTTACCAAGTTGTCATCTTTTAACAAGATTAGTTGTGACCAAGGTATAAAGATAAGTATAAGCGTACACAACAAACAAGGATCACACTCAAAAGTAGAAAACATACAACACCTTAATCATGTTTAGACGAAGTCATCATAAGTCAAAATCAATAAATCACATAGCATCTAACTCTGAAAGATTCACACAAACACGATAACTTTTGAAAAGTCCATACTTGATAGAATTTGAAAAATTAGGGCAGAGTTTCTTTTCATAAAAATCATAAAAGAAGAAGCCATACATGATGGTTCTTAATGTCCACTCCTTACTCGGAGATCTGTCACCAAAAGTATATGTTCAAAAAAGTTACATGGACCAAACTCGATACAAATGAACCATACTCGATAATCATGTACTTAGCATACTCGATAACACAAACAGACATACATACTCGATAGACATGAAAGTATAGTGATACTTGATAAATCAAAGCAACCATACTCGATAAACAAAAACATTCATACTCGATAACCATAGAAGCATACTCGATAACTACATCAGTCCTTACTCGATAAGTTCTCATACTCGATAAGGTTTCAAGTTTTGCTTACTCGAAGAATAGAAACAAATTTATCGAGCAAGAGAATAGAATTCTTTCTCAAGATAAACTTGTTTTTATGCTTCGAGTAAGGAAATCATGAATCCTTACTCGATAAAGATGACAAATACTCGATAAGTATGGCAGATACTCGATAATCCTTACAAGCATACTCGATTATTTCATGATCATACTCGATAACCATCAACTCATACTCGATATATTAATAGTTATACTCGATAGTCCCAAAAATTTAAGTAATGTTTAGGTAATGGGCATGCAATGATTTGTAGTCTAGAGGAATCCATTAACCAAAACCATTCCTAAACTTAACATAAGCCTAACACTTTTGTCGCAAAAGATCAAATAGGCCAACGAATTAACCCAAAACCATTCATATGTTATCCTATGAATCTGAGACTATGGCAGCATGTTATGAGGACCAAATATAGCAACAAATAACATTCATAACACACAAACATCAACACAATCTTTATCAGTGTCCAATTCGAGCCCTAATACCCAATTTACACGAAATTTCACAAAATCAATGAATCCTAGGCCAAATAAAAGATGTATTCTAACAATTTATGACCTAACCAACATGGCTTATCAACACTAATTAGTCTTAAACATCAATCATTAGAAAATCCCAAATTCGAGCCTATGAACCCTAATTCTTGAGATGTACATAAATTTTCAAGAAATTGAGAACATTATTATGAGCCATTAACAATCAAGAAACACTTACAATCAAAGAAAATGAACTCAAAATCAAGAATCTTGTGTTGTGGAAAAAATGGCAGCGAGTGGAGTGTGGTTTTTGTTTTATGAAAATGAAATGGTATAAGGCTAAGGTTTATATAAGAGGAGCTTTCATGTGTTGGCAAATTTGGCCCCTTGACTTGTTGACAAACCATACTTAAGACATTTTAGGCATATTCAGTCCCTCTTGTTATTAAGTTGTGATGAATCGAGTCCAAGTCGTTAAGCCTTAGAGTTAAAGTGATGAAACTACCCCTCGAACCAATACCATAAAATTGATGACGGTTAAAAACAACTTTATGGCCCGAGAGTTAGTCGGAAAAAATGATTTTTGATGAAGAAAATAATGCAAATAAAAAATCACTAGAATATGACAAATTTTCTACCCCTCAAGATATGTTTACGAAAAAATGATAGAAATGTTTTTGGACAACATATCTTGAAGTAGTGAATTTTAAAATAGAAAAGAAAAATAATGAAAAGAAAAGAAAAATCTTTTTGAGTTTTTCTGATTTTATATTTTTGTATTTTGTTTTTGTATAAATATTTACAAAAGGTTTTGGTGTCTGACTCGCTAAATTGTTCTTAAGAAAAGATTGTAAATCATCTGGAGTCAAACACCTCATACCAATCCGGTGAACTAGTTCAGCAAACCGTGATGGAGCTAATGGTTTTGTGAACAAGTCTGCCAGCTGGTATTCTGTACCCACAAAGTATAATTCAATTGTACCCTTTTCAACGTGCTCTTTGATGAAGTGATAACGGAGATCAATGTGCTTAGATTTGCAATGAAGAACAGTGTTGCAGGAGATTGCTATCGCACTTTTGGAATCACAGTACATCGGGATTTTGTTGAATAAGTAGCCGTAGTCCATTAGTTGTGTTCGCATCCAAATGACTTGAGCCCAGCAAGCAGACATGGCTACATATTCAGCCTCCGTGGATGATAATGAGGTGCAATCCTGCTTCTTCGATTGCCAAGATACAAGTTTGTCTCCAAGAAACTGCAAACCACCAGAAGTACTTTTGCGTGTGTCTACGCATCCTGCATGATCAGCATCTGAAAAGGCTATTAGTTCAAAACCAGAATCCTTCGGATACCAGAGTCCCATATTAATGGTTCCCTTTATGTATCGAAGGATTCGTTTAGCCTCATTGAGGTGACGTTCAGTAGGACTAGACTGATATCGAGAGCACATAAATACTACAAAGACAATATCTGGTCTGCTAGCGGTTAGATACATGAGTAACCCAATAATACTTCGGTATTTTGTGGGGTCAACAGGTTTTCCATGTAAATCCGCGTCTAGCTTGGTTGTGTTGGCCATTGGTGTATTGTAGGTATCACAACTGGTCATGCCATGTTTCTTAATTATCTCTAGAGCATATTTAGATTGACTAAGGAAAATCCCACGAGGTGATTGATGAACTTGTAATCCTAAAAAGAATGAAAGTTCACCCATCATAGACATTTCAAAATTTTGTTTCATTAATTTTGGAAAAGCGTTTGAATAATTTTTATGTGTCAAAGCAGAAATAATGTCATCAACATATATTTGCACAATTAAAACGTCTTCCCCGTGTTTTTGGATAAACAAAGTTGGATCTATCAAGCCTTTGGTAAAATCATTAGCAAGCAAGAAAGCAGTAAGTTTATCGTACCACGCCCTTGGGGCTTGTTTGAGACCATAAAGAGCCTTCTTAAGTCTATAGACATGATTAGGATGCTCTGGGTCGACAAATCCTTCCGGCTGGCTAACATAGACTACTTCACGTAATTCGCCATTCAGAAATGCTGTTTTCACATCCATTTGATAGACGACCATGTTTTTATGAGCAGCATATGCAAGAAAGATGCGAACAGCTTCTAGTCTAGCCACAGGTGCAAAAGATTCCTCAAAATCAATTCCTTCTTCCTAAGAATATCCTTTAGCAACCAATCGGGATTTGTTACGAATAACTGTGCCATCTGCGTCCAATTTGTTTTTCCAAATCCATTTCAGCCCAATGACGTACACTCCATCTGGTCGTTCAACTAATTCCCACACTTCAAGGCGTTTGAATTGGTCGTATTCCTCTTGCATTGATTCAATCCAGTTGTCGTAAGTGAGTGCTTCCTTAATGTTTTTCGGTTCATCTTGACAAACAGTGAGTGCATAAATGCAATGTTCAGCATCGGAATGAAGTCGGTGTCTTGTCATAACTGGAGCTGAGGGTTGTCCAATGCTGTTGATTAATGGATGATCTTTAGTCCACTAATGCGTTGAAGGATGAGGGTTATGAAACTGCTGTATATTGACTGATTCCAAATTACGTGTTGACGACTATGCAATGTCTTCAAGGTTTGGAGTCGGAGCAAACGGATTGAAAAGCGCATTTGGGTCAAAATTTGCAGGTGTGGGTACTCTTGTTGGTTCAGATCTTCAGCTGCATTGTCTGTATTGGAATTGGTTTGTTCAGCAAATGGGTTGACAAACTCATTACAAGGTGCACTTGTTTCTACGGTAGTAGTTGTAGGAGCAGTTGTATCAGGTATTTGAATATGATCAGGTTGAGCAGCGGAACTAGTGGATACATCTGGTGCACTTTGTTCAAAAGTGTCATCAAACAGTGTTGCGAACAGGGTTTCCAATTCTTTGCGGGTTGGTGACAATGGTGCAGTTGAAGACTCTGGAAAGTTAAGACGGTTAGTTGCGGGTCCTAAGCTGTTGTACTCAGAAGCCAGTGTGGAAAGGTCATCGAAATTAGCATGAATTGTCTCTTGAATTTCTCTTGTACAACGATTGTAGATCCGAAAGCCTTTTGAATTTTCACAGTAGCCAATGAAGATACCTATGTCAGCTTTAGCTTTTAGCTTCCCAAAATCATCACGATCATTATGCGGATAGCAAAGAGCTCCGAACACATGAAAGTGTTGAACATTTGGTTTTCGTTTGTAAACAATCTCATAAGGAGTTTTGTTGTGGCGTCTTGTTATCATACAGCGATTTTGAGTATAACATGTGGTTGAAACAGCTTCAGCCCATAAGTAATCTGGTAATTGAGCATTGATAAGCATCGTTCTTGCAGCTTCCACTAACGTTCTGTTGCGTCTTTCGACAACTCCATTCTGTTGTGGACTTCTAGCAATAGGCGTTTGATGTTCAATACCAACTTTCTCAAAATACTCACGAATAGTTTGTTTCTTAAATTCAGTTCCATTGTCCGTTCTGACTGTTCTGACTGTGTTTCGAAGTTGAACCTGAATTTTGGTGAGAAAGGTGATGATCATGGAAGGAGCTTGATCTTTGCTTCGAAGAAAGTAGACCCAAGTCCATTTAGAGTAGTCATCAACAATTACTAATATGTACCTTTTGCCGTTAATTGTTTGAACACGCATGGGGCCACACAAATCCATATGAAGTAGATGAAGAACATGCGTAGAACTTGGTTCAGTTTTAGAGCTGAAGTGGGCACGTTTGCTCTTTCCTTGTTCACAAACGGGACATAAGATCATTTCCTTGTAAGTCGCGAACGAAGCAAGTTTTCTCTCTGAATGCTACTTCCAAATCCCCATCACAGAATTGACTAACTGAGAACAGATTGTGACCAAGGCCTTCGACATAATACACATGACTAATTTCAATGTTACCACTGACATAATCTCCATATCCCATAATTGCAGCGAAATGATCATTCCCGAATCTGACAGTTCCAATGAACTTTGAGACAAAGTTTCTTAACAGTTTGAGATTGCCTGTCATGTGTCGGGAACATCCGCTATCAACAATCCAAAGAACAAGTTGAACCACCTGCATCACACAAAGGAGACAAAGATGGAACGGGTGTAAGGGTGGAACCCAAAGAAGTTGTGGGTTCCGTTGGGTTAGATAAACACACATTTATTGTATCCATTTAAAATTATGTGTCCTTGCTAACCAGCGTTGCCAATTCCAACTAGTTTGTGCTTTCTTTTTAAGGAATTCGCTTGGTGGTGACATTTTCTTAGTTATATTGTTCGCAACTACAGGGGGAACTACATCATTGCTAGAAACTACATTTGGCTTTCTACCTAGCATAGATTTAAAAGCAATAGTGGGCCTAGATTTTCTGCCAGATGTACGTTTCTTATTACGAGATAAAAGAGAGTTTGCCACACATTTTGCATGATCACCAGATAATATACTTTTATGACCAAACACACATGAAGCATTAACATGCAAAAAAGGTTCAGCATTCGTTACACAAAGATTAGGATTACAATTTGCCAAATCAGAATCTAAATCTAGTGCAACATGAGTTTTATTGAAATTCCTAAGGTGGTCTTCTACTTTAGAGGCTTCTAGTTTTCAACTTCTATGCTTCCAGATCCTATTCTTCCTTTTAGTGCTCTTACGCTTTGATCGGCTAACGCTAGGAGTGGTAACTATTCCTGTGGAAGTTGAAGCAATTTCATTAGAAATTTGAGAGTGTGTTTCCTTAGTGGTTGTGTCGATGTTGTACATGCCTGGTGCTATCACATTATTGCTAGCAAACTTGCCTTTTTCAAGTAACATGATCTTCTCTTTTAATTCAATAATGATGTGCTTCTTTTCTTGAATGTTAGATTCCAGCTCACGATTGCAAAAATAGATGTCATTGTTTATTACTTTTAATTCCTCTAATTCCTTTTGATATTTGGAAATTTGACTTTGTAACTCTACAGCTCCATCCTTAAAGGAATTTGAAATTTTTTGACTTTGCAATTGCAATTCGAAAGAAAGACTTTGATTTTGACACCATTCAAGCTTCTTTTTAAGATGAGAGATATCGTTTGAAAGTTTATTTTGCACATCATCATTGTGTTTCACAAGTGTCTCATTTTCTCTTTTTAAAGTATCAACATGTTCATGCAACAATTTAATATCATCAGTGTGATCATCAACAAGCATAGCAGTACCAGACTCATACAAAGAATTCATAATCACAGATAATATATCAGCATTAAGGACATATTCTAAGAGTCGATCAGCTTCTTTTTGCAAGCCTCTGTTTTTCCGTTTTTGTTTTGAAATCGTTTGTTCAGTTGCGTTGAAAACTTCCATCATTGATTTTACCTCTGTTTGAAGTTCCTTTTCCCAGTGTGTAGCACAAAGACGCAAATGTTGAACATGTGGCAACAATTGTTTTTGAAAGACTTCTCTTTTTTCTTTTTCATAAACATTTTCAAAAGTTGCTACAGTTATTTCTGAGTGTCTTTCAATCACTTGATCTAACAAAGTTATGTCTTCCATAAATGTATCAAAATATCGCATGACACTACAACGTTTTGGTAATGGTTTAAGTTGACTGGAGTCAGGTAAAGGACCATTTATTTGTGCAACTGGTTTTACATGACCAACATTAGGATATGACTCATTTGCTTGTATTAAAGACCAATGTTGTTCAGTTTTTTCTTTCTGAGGCACAAAAGATTCATTTAAATGAGAAAATTTTGAGTAATCAAAAGGTGTATTATAAAAAACATTGCTCATTTTAGATCGACTCTCATCCTCTATTTCCTCTTCTTCGTCACGATTATATACAACAACACGCACAACAGATTCATCAAATAAATGTTCTGCACTATACAGTTTTGGAGTTTCCTTGAGTGCTGTTTTTAAAAAACTAGGTGTATCGTAACCAAGAGCATAACCACATCCGGGAGGTCTTTGTTGCAAAGTGAACTTTTGAATTGTGGTGATGGATTTACCCGTTTTATAAACAACATTTTGAAACTCTTTGATTTTCTTTTCCAATTTAACAATTTCTTCTACGTAAGAATCAATCCGTTTCCTTGACTTTTGTTTATATTCTCGAAACTTAGCTTTACAAAGGGACAACTCAGATTTAGTTTTAGAAAGTTCATCTTTGAGTTGATTCATTTGTTGTTTATGATTAAACCTTTCTTGTTCCATTTGTGAGATTAAAGCATTTTTGGAAATGGTTAATTCACGTATTTGATGTTGCAACTCTTGTTCTTGAACATAAGATTTTTGGAAAGCAATTTCGAAACTTTTTTCCCGATTATCTCGTGTTTCCAAATTTGTTATTTGAATTTTACAGCACTCAAGGTCTTTCGTTAATGATGCAATTTTGGCTTTCAGTTTGGTATTTATGGCATTGCATTTTCGGGCATCAATTTGGGTGGTCATAAGCAAGGTTCTGAGGTCCGAATCTGGATCATGTGAAGGTTCATGTTGTTCAAACTGATCATTATAACCAATATCAAGTGGATCATCAAATACAACAGTTTGGTTCACTTGAACATGATCATCAAATGTAACCACAGGGTCAATTTGATCATCGTCGTCAAATGTAAGAAACATGCTTATTTGGTCATCCTCTTGACTAGATAATAATGAGTTGATTTGAACAACTTGTTCCTCATCTGATGCAGATGCAGAAGGGGAGGCAATATCATGTATTAAGCAATTGTTTAAATCATGTACCTCAGATAAGCCATCAGTGTCATACACTGGGCCTGAATCACTTAGATGGAGTTCCTGCATATTGGCCATAAACATAACTGCAGCATTTGCTTCCAGATCTTCCATGTCATCATCAGATTGAGCATTGGCCATGAAGTTGTTGTCTTTAGCATTGACGTTTCCACGTGCTTCATCCTTTAGAGCCAGAAGTAATGCCTCCTTGTGATACTTACTGTATTACCCGTTTCAACAATCTCAACCCTATTCTGAGGAGCAGCAACATTATTCTGAAAGCTACCATTTGCATTAAACCGTTGACCATTTCCAGAATTACCCATGTTACCATGAAAACCAGATCTACCACTGTTGCGATTCTGAACTTCAACTCGGCCATCATTAACAACAGCTTGATTCCTTGTGTTAGATGAAGAACGAAGATGGTTGTTCGACTTGTTGGAGAATTTGCTGAATGCTTTAGCGATGAGTGCAATTCCTTGATTCAAGTTGTTAAATTCCTCTTCATCTTCATCATTGTTAGCATTGGAGTAGAACATGGAGTCATTGTTGTCATACGAGTCACTTGAACTGATGTTGCTTTGTTGAGAAGAATCATATGTGAGTAATGGTAAAGAAGGATTTGGTTGAGGGTAGTTGAAGTAATTTTGTTCCTGAACATAAGCATGATTTGATGGTTGTGGAGCAAGATCATGAGATTGAGCAACCAGTGCTAGTGAGTTAGGATTCGGAGGAGGTGACAACGTTGTTTGAAGAGCTCTATCATTGTTCACTTCACTCTCATGGTGCTTCAGATAATCAAATAACAATCCATATGGTGCATCATGGAGATTCTTAGCCTGCTTGACAAACGTGACATATTTCTTCCATTCATGACCAAGACAACTTAGAAACTTTGTGTTGATAGCAATCCTTGGGAGTATGATGTTATGACGATCCAAATCATTGATGATGTTGGTGAAACGATGATAGTAAGACTCAAGTGATTCCCCTGACTCAATCATGAAGTCTTCATATTCCATATAAAGCTTTGATTGCATGTCCTCTTGATTCAACTCAGTGCCTTCCATCAAGAGATGAACATGTTCCCACATATCTTTAGTAGTTTTCTGAGCATCAAAACTTCTGAAGATCGGATTAGGAATTGCTTGAATAATGTAGATCATTGCAAGTTCATTTGATTCCCGATGAAGTTGTTGCTCTGTGGTGAGTGAAGATTCAGCAAGTGGGGTGACAGTGTCAGGTCTTGGAGGATTGGCATTAGGATCACCTGGAGTCGTTATAGTAGGCCATTGGAATGGTCCTTCATGAATCACCTTCTTCATATACTTCCCATGTGGTTTCTTGAGTTCAATGAATCGTCAGAAACGACTAGCCCGTTGAACATAGTTGCCAGATGTAAGCATTGGTGGAATGTCATGAGACCCTGCCTCATGTCGAGATTGTTGACTTGTGATTGCTTCGCACATTTGATCAAACCAATGAGTTTGCTTAGGTTGTGGAAGATTGGTTTGCATTTGTTGATGCAAGTATGGTGGTTGCTGTGGAAATTGTTGTTGATGCATTAAGAGTTGATGTTGTTCGTGCATGTAGTACGGTTGATGATGCGGTTGCTGAGTCATTTGTTGATACGGTTGTTGTTGACGATTTTGTTGTAGCTGCTGATGATGATGAAGGTAATTGTAGAACGGTGGTTGAGACATGATTAATGATTATGTTAAATGGATCTTTAAGGATAAGGAAAGGAGGTTGTTGTAGATTAGATGTGTTGGTGAAAGTTGAAGGTGAAAAGTTTCTGAGGTCCAAACTCGATAAGTAAAGTTATTGTGTTCCTTACTCGATAATAACTGATACTCGGTAAAAGTTCTTACTCGATAACCAAGTGTCTTACTCGATAAGATTAGTAAGTAGAGTCCCGTATTCGATAAGAGTGAAGGATACTCGATAAAACAGTAGATACTCGATAACCAAAACCAAAATGGGCAGAGTTTCGACTTAGAAGAACCCAAAGAAATTCCTTACTCGATGTACGATAAGGAGTGATCCAAGCCTTACTCGGCAAGTCTGTTACTCGATAAAATTATTTGATACTCGATAACATGAAGACTTACTCGATACTCCTAGAAACTCGCTAACCCTTACTCGAAAAACCTACACCTTACTCGATAAAATTGGACTATACTCGATAGAAGCTAATCTAACTCGATAAATAACGATCAAGAACACCCTCGTAGCAATCCAAACAGCCTCTAATCGATGTTGTTTATACCAAATCTAACTAAAACAACCTATTTTATCCCTTGACGATTGATACCACTTGTTATGACCAAGAAACACTATTCAGGAGGTCGGGGATGCTCGAAATAAAGGAAAGACATGGTATTATTAGATTGAAAGAATGGGGAAGATGTGTGTGTTTTCTAGAGAGAGAAAGAAGGAAAACACACACACCTTGTGTTACAATGAGACATCCAACCTTCTTAGTTGCCACTAGGAGGGTATTTATACTACTTTACACACTAATCTATACCCATTTGGCAAGACTAGTCCTTACACATTAATACTATTGCAATTCTGATAACGCTCAAAATTAACATGTTTTTAGTCGCGTTATTGTTTGTTTTACGCATGGAAATTGGTCATATTTGTATATATTTGTTACTTAATTGTGGAAAAGTGTGTATGCTAGCCAAGAACAGGAAAATGATGAAAAAGACGTAAAACGATCAATAAACGAAGATTTATGCATGTACGAAAAATTCCCGACAAATGAAAGTCTCTTGGTGTATATTCGAGAAGATAAAAGTAATGAAGTCGTCACTCCAAAGACTCAAGAATAAAGTACAAGAAGGAAAACGAGAAAAGAAATTGAGAAAAGAAACTAAAACGAAGAAATAATGGAAGACTCGTTGTTCCCGACACACCTTCACCATTTTGGCCATAAGTTGAGCATACGAACTCCGATTTAGTTGATTCAAGGGGCCACGGAAAACTAAGAGAAAGATCTACAACTATCATGTTTATCATTTTCTGCCAAACTTAACTATCCGATCGGTAGGAGCCCGCAACCGATTCGGATGAAACTGACTTTTTCATCCATCCTGATCGGATGGAATCCAACCGATCGGTTGGATGCTTGCTGACCTCCCCAAGTCATTTTTAATACATAATTAAGTGCCATTAAGCCCCAAGTCCGATCATGTCTCCTTAATAACTCCTAAACCTGGCATTTTATGACACTTAGTGCCCAAGTTTTATGCTTGAAGGCTAAGGCTTGATTTCTACTATAAATAAGACCACTTTGGCTTGGTTCTAAGTGTGCATTTCTATCCTCCACCCTTGAGGACGAATTGTCACCAACTTATCTCACCCAAAAGACCACAAACCTCTGCCGGTCATGGAGGACGTATCACCAAGAAGTATTGGAGCGATTCTCTAGTGTGGTTAGAAGTTGTAGTTGATTGGAGGCTTGAAGGTTGCTCAAAATCCTTTAGCTTTGCCTATTGTAATTTATACTTTGGGTAAACCTTGTTACTTTTATATTTCATGATGCTTATGATTACTACTTTGGTTGAAGACTTGTGTTTGGTTGAATACAATATAGTTTTGTTTTGTTACTTTTAAGATGTTGAATGTTATATTTCATGTTTGGTTCTTTATGTTTCATGTGATCATTCGTCCAAACATGCATGTTCTTTGTGTGATAGTACTTATATTGCTTTTTTTGTGGTTTGATCCGTGACAATCATAACCACCAACTTGTTACTTGCTTAAACAAACAAACGACACTTGAGTGTAACCAAGTCTCTTGGGACGACCTTGACTTACCACTACTATACTACAATTGACTAGGGTATACTTGCCCGAATGTGTTCCTAGTTAACCGGTAATTCTTGTTTCTATAAATTTTAAAACATGGTTGCTAAACGCACATCAAGTTTTTGGCGCCGCTGCCGGGGACTTGTGTTTGTATTCTTGTGTTTGTTTGATTGTCTTCTTGATTGATATATTGTTTGCTTGCTTGATCATTATTCCGGCACCGCCGCAACAAATTATTGGCGCAGGTTGCCGGAGTTTTTGTTTCATGTGTTCTAAAAATGCTTATTTTAATGACTGCTTCCTAAATGTGCTCGAAAATGTTGAAAAAAAAACCACCAAAAATGACCAGAATCATCCAACCGATCGGATGGACCACCCAAATCAATACAACCGATCGGTCACCTCTCGTAACCGATTCGGTTGGAGGGTTTTGTCCATTTTTTTTATTTTGCATTTTTCTTGTTTCATGAATTTTGAGTTTTATAAAATTATGTGATCTCTTGCATGTTTTTGTGTTTCTTTTTGTTTGTGTTATGTTTGTTTTGATTATTTTCGTATTAAATTTGAATAAGACTATCTTGTTTTAGAATTGTTTTGTTTTGATTTGCGTTACGTAACTAATTATGTTTGCTTGCGTCTATGTGCTTGTCATTTTCTGTGATCGTGACTTTATTTGTTTAATTTTATTTTTTTTAAGTGTAGTTTTATGTTATTTATGTTTTTTTCCTAGTGTTTATGTGTTTATGTGTTTTATTTACGTGTGTTCATTTTCGTGTTTGTTGCGTTATGTGTTTTGTTTTAATTTANGCTTGTCATTTTCTGTGATCGTGACTTTATTTGTTTAATTTTATTTTTTTTAAGTGTAGTTTTATGTTATTTATGTTTTTTTCCTAGTGTTTATGTGTTTATGTGTTTTATTTACGTGTGTTCATTTTCGTGTTTGTTGCGTTATGTGTTTTGTTTTAATTTATCAATAAAAAGTTTTTAGTAAAAATTGTTTTCATAAAAAAAGGGTTCTTTTTATTACAGGGTCGATCCAACCGATCGGATGCTGCCCGCATCCGATTCGGTTGGGTGTTTTGCATAAAACCAACCGAACGGATGGATTTCCATCCGAACGGTTGGGGCTCTCGTAAAAGTTTTTAAATTCCAACCAAATCGGTTGGATGTCCAACCGATCGGTTGAATGTCTCGGTAAAAAATTTATGTTTTGTTATTTTATGTTTTCTTTAATATTTAATGTTTGATTTATGTTAGTTAATGTTTAATAAGTGCTAATATTGGTTATTTGCTTATTTTAAATGTTATGTTTAGTGTCATGTTTAGTTATTTTTTATTTTTCGTATTTTATTCTTGTGTATTTGTCGAATATGTTTAAATGTCTTTTTGTTTTTGCAAGAGTATCATATCTTTTATTTTACTTAACTTTGTTTTTTGCAATTTTAAATTATGTTAATTTAGTATGTTGTGAATAAATAAGAACTTGTTTTTAAAATAAAATATTTTGAACTTTGTGGGTATGTTCACTGGAAACCCTCACGAGACTTCACTCGTCCACTCGGGCCACCGAGGGGTTTAAAAGGCTTGTTGCATACGCTAAAAGCAACCGTGATTCCTACGAAAGTGAGTTTTAGGATTTTACGCGTTTTTTGTAGTTTAGTTAATTTTTGCAGATTCAATAAGTTCTTGGAGATTGGATTATTGGTGACATTGTAATTGGTGTGGAGGTATTTTTGGAAGCGAAATCGATTGATCTCACATGCTTAGCATCTTATCATATGGAGTTCGATCGCGATTTCTATGGCCCGGGAAGTTTCGTTTCTCTTGGACTATCTATTTATTTATTTTCCATATTTTACATGCTTTAAAGTTTATTTTTCACATTAAAGACAATGCTTAACTTAAGTGTGGGGGGAAGTAAATAGAAAAACGAAACTAATTTTTAATGTTCATATTTTTGGGCTAATTTTAAAAATATTGTATACTTGTTTGCCCTTGTGATCTATTTGTTTTCACGCTTTTAGGATAATATATTAGAATAACTGGATCCATCCACTGGTGAAATCTGTAATTTTGAAAAATTCGAGATGTGTCCCGATTAATATTGCAATCCATTCTGGGATCGCTAACATTTGCTAGCACGTTTTATAGCCCTTTTCACTAAATTGTGAGGATTTGAGCCTGTTTCATATATAGCATACATCTTTTATGCTTGATCTTTCGTTATGAGTGTGCCAGTGATTTTATTTATTCTAGAACTTGTACTTGTAAATCATTACCAGACCGCTGCAAGATCACATTCGTATGATATATGTGTATTCGTGTGATAAAGAGGCACCCTTAGGAATAAAACCAAATGGCCATCCGTTTACAAAATAATTTTTGCTAACCACATCGGTTAGTTAACCTCGTATTTGGAACCCATTTGTTAGCGTTTATCTTTAACGCTAGATACCCCTAGTTACACCCTTTTAGCCATCCCTTTTCTTTTGTTACATCCAGAAAAATACAAAAAGATTTTACACTCTAAACCTTAGCCTAACCCTTGTCAAAGTCTAAACGGTGGGTTGCTAGTTGCTTGGTATGTTGGATTGTTTTTGATGATTATTAGTTAGACACACTTTGTCGTTCATGTGTGTCATTCCGACAAAGATGAAGGATGCATACTTCTTATTTGTATTTTTGTGGTGTATGCTTATGCGAAGTGTGGGGGAGATATGATATGATGTATGAAGAAGAGTTGTTAAAAAGATGTAATAAAAAAGGAAAAAAAAGTTTAAGAAAAAAGAAAAAAAAAAAAAAAGAGAATAAGTCATCGAAAAAAAAAGGAAAAAATTATGTTATGACAATTATAGCCAATGTGGTATATTATTATGAAGATGGAGAAAGAAAGTTATGGGATATGTTGTTAGCTAATGTGCTAAGTATGAAGAATATTATTATGGCGAATCAATGTATCAGTATGTGAAAGTTAGAAGAGGAGTAAGATTGTAACTATAATCATTTATAGGATTTGTGGTTTGTTCGTAACTAGCAACAATGGGACTTTGACTTGACTTTATTTTTCTTTTAAAACAAATTTCATAAATATATCCCATGCCTTATCCTTACCTTTTGACTTAGTGTAATTATTAAGTGTATTGACATGTAGTGACCATCCGAGTTCGTGAGGATCTAGATAACGCGCTAGCGAACTAAGGTTATCCTTAGTGACCATCCGTTATTTGGTAATACAAGAATTCGCGCCAGCGATCTATTATGTTTTGCACAAGATATTTGCGTGAAAGTCTTATTAACCCTTAGCCTAAAAGTTACTACCCCAATAAAAGCCCTCTTTAGATGTTTACACTTTGTGCTTACGCCTCGTCGGTGGAGTTTTATTTCTTGTACAAGCCTATGGTAATAAACAAATCATGACTGAGCAATGAGTGTGATTTCTCTTATATATACTACACTACCTAAATAAATGAGTGTTGAGTGAATTATACTTCGTTTCTTTTTCGTGAGGTGTTTAGAAATGTTAATCAAGCGAGAAAATCTATGGGTATTGTCAAACATCTCGGTTTTTCACCACTAAAGCTTAAAAAAAAGATGAATCTTATCTTGTACTTGTACTTGGTAGATTTGCATCAAATTTTTCTAATCATTCTTACGCCCCATGTGGATTTATTTTTATTTTTCTTAATATTTGCTTGAGGGCAAGCAAACCCTTAAGTGTGGGGGAGTGTGCGCTCAATTTTTCCCTTATTTATAAAAAAAAAAACCAAAAAGATTTTTTGATATTTTCTAGATTTTCATAGAATTTTCAAATTTTTTTTTTCATTTTGTCATTTAGTTATGCATTTTAATTTTTCTTTTCTTAGATTTGCTTGAGGGCAAGCAAAGTTCAAGTGTGGGGGATTTGATAACGCTCAAAATTAACATGTTTTTAGTCGCGTTATTGATCATAGAATTTTCAAATTTTTTTTTTCATTTTGTCATTTAGTTATGCATTTTAATTTTTCTTTTCTTAGATTTGCTTGAGGGCAAGCAAAGTTTAAGTGTGGGGGATTTGATAACGCTCAAAATTAACATGTTTTTAGTCGCGTTATTGTTTGTTTTACGCATGGAAATTGGTCATATTTGTATATATTTGTTACTTAATCGTGGAAAAGTGTGTATGCTAGCCAAGAACAGGAAAATGATGAAAAAGACGTAAAACGATCAATAAACGAAGATTTATGCATGTACGAAGAATTCCCGACAAATGAAAGTCTCTTGGTGTATATTCGAGAAGATAAAAGTCATGAAGTTGTCACTCCAAAGACTCAAGAATAAAGTACAAGAAGGAAAACGAGAAAAGAAATTGAGAAAAGAAACTAAAACCAAGAAATAATGGAAGACTCGTTGTTCCCGACACACCTTCACCATTTTGGATATAAGTTGAGCATACGAACTCCGATTTAGTTGATTCAAGCGGCCACGGAAAGCTAAGAGAAAGATCTACAACTTTCATGTTTATCATATTCGGCCAAACTCACCCATCCGATCGGTAGGAGCCCGCAACCGATTCGAATGAAAATGACTTTTTCATCCATCCGGATCGGATGGAATCCAACCGATCGGTTGGATGCTTGCTGACCTCCCCAAGTCATTTTTAATACATAATTAAGTGCCATTAAGCCTCAAGTCCGATCATGTCTCCCTAATAACTCCTAAACCTGGCATTTTATGACACTTAGTGCCCAAGTTTTATGCTTGAAGGCTAAGGCTTGATTTCTACTATAAATAAGACCACTTTGGCTTGGTTCTAAGTGTGCATTTCTATCCTCCACCCTTGAGGACGAATTGTCACCAACTTATCTCACCCAAAAGACCACAAACCTCTGCCGGTCATGGAGGATGTATCACCAAGAAGTATTGGAGCGATTCTCTAGTGTGGTTAGAAGTTGTAGTTGATTGGCGGCTTGAAGGTTGCTCTAAATCCTTTACCCTTGCCTATTGTAATTTATACTTTGGGTAAACCTTGTTACTTTTATATTTCATGATGCTTATGATTACTACTTTGGTTAAAGACTTGTGTTTGGTTGAATACAATATGGTTTTGTTTTGTTACTTTTAAGATGTTGAATGTTATATTTCATGTTTGGTTCTTTATGTTTCATGTGATCATTTGTCCAAACATCCATGTTCTTTGTGTGATAGTACTTATATTGCTTTTCTTGTGGTTTGATCCGTGACAATCATAACCACCAACTTGTTACTTGCTTAAACAAACAAACGACACTTGAGTGTAACCAAGTCTCTTGGGACGACCTTGACTTACCACTACTATACTACAATTGACTAGGGTATACTTGCCCGAATGTATTCCTAGTTAACCGGTAATTCTTGTTTCTATAAATTTTAAAACATGGTTGCTAAACGCACATCATATTCCCAACTATAACATAACTTTTAAGGCTAACACAGGTCCAAATAGATCCATGTGCAACAACTCCAAAGGCTCTCTAACAGTTCTTTCCTCAAGCTTTTTGCATGAAGCTTTATGTTGTTTACCCTTCTTGCAAGCCAAACATGAATGATCAGTCTTGAAAGTTTTAGAAGGGAAGCCTCTAACTAAATTGCCTTTAACCAGCTTGTTGATATTCTTGAAATTCACATGACCTAATCTTCTATGCCATAGATGTGCTTCTTCAAGTGTTGCCTTTGCTACTAAACATGTTGCTCTTTCAGTAGAGTTGATATTCTTCAAATCAATACTATACACATCATTGGTTCTTGGTGCTCTCAGTGTTACCAAGTGATCATCTACAAACTTAAACTTAGGAGAGAGAATAAGACATTCTGTGTCAGTGAATAACACAGGGTGCTTCTTGTCACAAATCTGAGTCACTGACAAAAGATTGAACTTAAGCTCCTTCACATAATGAACATTCTCAAAATCAATACATCCTGTTGATGAGACGAAAAGTGTTACGCTTTTAAGGGGTCATTTAAGCCTTAATCCGTATAAATGTGATCAAATATTGCCCTAAATCATTCCTTTTGTCATTTTAGGTACTTTTGAGAAGAATTCTGGAAAACATGCATATTTGGACATTTTTGGAGCATTAAAGTGAAGAAAACGACAAAGTCTCAAAAGAAGCTGGAATCACTACCTGACGGCGTCGGAGTCACAACGTGACGCCATCAGCAAACATTGACAAAGGAGTGGAAACCAATTTACAAATGACGGGCCAGAAAGATTTGGGAACTTTACACCTGACGCCGTCAGGTGTTATTGGTGGTAGGCCGTCAGGTTGTAATTTAAAGAGTGACGGCCCAGAAGGCAACAAAGGGTGACGGCGTCAGAAGTGGATCTAGGCCATCCGAGAAACCTTATGGCGGCGGGCTGACGGCGTCAGACCCTATAACCTGACGCCGTCAGAGTGTAAAATCTATATATAGTTTTCTATTTTTCATTCATTAGGTGGGGAACTTTGTGGAGAACTTTTGGCACCAAACCCTAGACAAATTTTCTGTACTTTTTAGGGTTTCCAACCCTTGGAACCCTCATGCTTAATTAAAGATAAGTCTTCACTTCAATTCAATCAATATGTATATGTGGTTGATTATCTCTTTTGCTTGTCTTTTAATTAACATGCTTGGCTAAATTCTCTTGTGTTTGCTTAGATCTAATGAAACCTAACTATTAATTATTAGTTAATTGATGTGTTGTTGTTTGTTGGGATGATTGTTCCATCTATGTTAGGCTCAAGAAAACTGGCCAACCTCCTTTATGGTAACGTGCTTGAACGTCTTGGGAAACATGTAGCCAAGGCATACTAGGCTATTAAGGTAGTATTTAACGCATGAGCCACTGTTGACAATCCCTATGGTTGTGCCGTGCATGGCATAGGAGGAGATAAGAGCTCAAAGAATTGGAGATATATGTATGCCACTCCATGAGTTATTAGGAATACACCCTTCATCCACACAAGTAACATACATATCAATTAACCGGTAAAAGATAGCTAGGGAGTAATGAAGTCTAAGTAAACACAACTTTTCTCCATATTGTTTTCACAACCAAATAGTTTAGTTATTTTATTTTCTTTTGCAATAGTAGTAATTTTGGGTTAGTTGACTAGTAACTAATTCCACCCACTCCTTCAAAACCGAGATTTTACTTCCTTTCATAAAAACATAAAAATACAAAAAGAATCTTCCTTCACCCTTAGACCTATTAGAGTAGTTTTTCTATCCTAACGAACACTATTCCCTGTGAGAGAACGATCAATCCCCCGTACTTACCACTATCCGATACTACATCGGTCAGGTACACTGCCTGGTGGGGTTGTAAGCCTCTTGAGATCCCTCGATAGGTAAAACCTGTTGTAAGGTCACAAAACCACGCATCAAGTTTTTGGCGCCGCTGCCGGGGAATAGTTATTGTTTAGGTAGAATTTTTATTTTATTAGGTCTACTCACTAGATTCCTTTCTAGTGAGACTTTTATTTTATTTTTCTAGGATTCCTTTAGTCTATCTTTTCTTTGTGTGTTTGTTCGTAAATTCCATTGACTCTTCCGTTCACCATTATGGAGAACGCGAATCCACCATACCATCAACCACATAATTCACCTACTCCATATGACACCTTGATGTTTAAACAACATAAAGATGAACCTCTCTATGATTCATGGACTCGTTTTAAATATTTACTCCAAAAAGTCCCTCATCATAACTTCGATTTATGGTCCCTAACTCAAATCTTTTACGATCGTGTCGACCGACATGCCCAAAGGGACATTTACTATATTGCCGGCAGGGATCTTAGGGAATTAAGTGCTGAAAAAGCATGGGAAGCTATTGAGAATTGTGGCCAATATAATTATTTGGTAGACAACCCAACAAACATTAATACAAGTCAATTGACCACAAATTTCAAGG
>LBNU01028209.1:8489-42194 GCA_014162995.1 Artemisia annua | reverse complement strand
TTTGCACATCATCATTGTGTTTCACAAGTTTCTCATTTTCTCTTTTTAAAGTCTCAACATGTTCATGCAACAATTTAATATCATCAGTGTGATCATCAACAAGCCTAGCAGTACCAGACTCATACAAAGAATTCATAATCACAGATAATATATCAGCATTAAGGACATATTCTAAGAGTCGATCAGCTTCTTTTTGCAAACCTCTGTTTTTCCTTTTTTGTTTTGAAATCGTTTGTTCGGTTGCGTTGAAAACTTCCATCATTGATTTTACCTTTGTCTGAAGTTCCTTTTCCCAGTGTGTAGCACAAAGACGCAAATGTTGAACATGTGGCAACAATTGTTTTTGAAAGACTTCTCTTTTTTCTTTTTCATAAACATTTTGAAAAGTTGCTACAGTTATTTCTGAGTGTCTTTCAATCACTTGTTCTAACAACGTTATGTCTTCCATAAATGTATCAAAATACCGCATGACACTACAACGTTTTGGTAATGGTTTAAGTTGACTGGATTCAGGTAAAGGACCATTTATTTGTGCAACTGGTTTTACAGGACCAACATTAGAATATGACTCATTTACTTTTATTAAAGACCAATGTTGTTCAGTTTTCTCTTTCTGAGGCACAAAAGATTCATTTAAATGAGGAAATTTTGAGTAATCAAAAGGTGTATTATAAAAACCATTGCTCATTTTAGATCGACTCTCATCCTCTATTTCCTCTTCTTCGTCACGATTATATACAACAACACGCACAACAGATTCATCAAATAAGTGTTCTGCACTATACAGTTTTGGAGTTTCCTTGAGTGCTGTTTTTAAAAAACTAGGTGTATCGTAACCAAGAGCATAACCACATCCGGGAGGTCTTTGTTGCAAAGTGAACTTTTGAATTGTGGTGATGGATTCACCCGTTTTATAAACAACATTTTGAAACTCTTTGATTTTCTTTTCCAATTCAACAACTTCTTCTACGTAAGAATCAATCCGTTTCCTTGACTTTTGTTTATATTCTTGAAACTCAGCTTGACAAAGGGACAACTCAGATTTAGTTTTAGAAAGTTCATCGTTGAGTTGACTCATTTGTTGTTTATGATTAAACCTTTCTTGTTCCATTTGTGAGATTAAAGCATTTTTGGAAACGGTTAATTCACATATTTGATGTTGCAACTCTTGTTCTTGAACATAAGATTTTTGGAAAGCAATTTCAAAACTTTTTTCCCGATTATCTCGTGTTTCAAAATTTGTTATTTGAATTTTACAGCACTCAAGGTCTTTCGTTAATGATGCTATTTTGGCTTTCAGTTTGGTATTTATAGCATTGCATTTTTGGGCATCAATTTGGGTGGTCATAAGCATGGTTCTGAGGTCCGAATCTGGATCATATGAAGGTTCATGTTGTTCAAACTGATCATTATAACCATCATCAAGTGGATCATCAAATACAACAGTTTGGTTCACTTGAACGTGATCATCAAATGTAACCACAGGGTCAATTTGATCATCGTCGTCAAATGTAACAAACGTGCTTATTTAGTCATCCTCTTGACTAGATAATAATGAATTGATTTGAACAACTTGTTCCTCATCTGATGCAGATGCAGAAGGGGAGGCAATATCATGTATTAAGCAAGTGTTTAAATCATGTACCTCAGATAAGCCATCAGTGTCATACACTGGGCCTGAATCACTCAGATGGAGTTCCTGCATATTGGCCATAAGCATAACTGCAGCATTTGCTTCCAGATCTTCCATGTCATCATCAGATTGAGCATTAGCCATGAAGTTGTTGTCTTTAGCATTGACGTTTCCACGAAATTTATCCTTTAGAGCAAGAAGTAATGTCTCCTTGTGATACTTACTGCCTTGAGTTCTTGGTGAAGGACATGCAGGTGCTAAGTGACCGATCCCATTGCAGTTGTAGCAACGAATGACAGTGTTACCAGAATCTGTATTACCCGTTTCAACAATCTCAACCCTTTTCTGAGGAGCAGCAACATTATTCCGAAAGCTACCATTTGCATTAAACCGTTGACCATTTCCAGAATTACCCATGTTACCACGAAAACCAGATCTACCACTGTTATGATTCTGAACTTCAACTCGGCCATCATTAACAACAGCTTGATTCCTTGTGTTAGATGAAGAACGAAGACGGTTGTTCGACTTGTTGGAGAATTTGCTGAATGCTTTAGCGATGAGTGCAATTCCTTGATTCAAGTTGTTAAATTCCTCTTCATCTTCATCATTGTTAGCATTGGAGTAGAACATGGAGTCATTGTTGTCATACGAGTCACTTGAACTGATGTTGCTTTGTTGAGAAGAATCATATGTGAGTAATGGTAAAGAAGGATTTGGTGGAGGGTAGTTGAAGTCATTTTGTTCCTGAACATAAGCATGATTTGACGGTTGTGGAGCAAGGTGAGATTGAGCAACCAGTGCTAGTGAGTTAGGATTCGGAGGAGGTGACAACGTTGTATGAAGAGCTCTATCCTTGTTCACTTCACTCTCATGGTGCTTCAGATAATCAAATAACAATCCATATGGTGCATCATGAAGATTCTTAGCCTGCCTGACAAACGTGACATATTTCTTCCATTCATGACCAAGACAACTTAGAAACTTTGTGTTGATAGCAATCCTTGGGAGTATGATGTTATGACGATCCAAATCATTGATGATGTTGGTGAAACGATGATAGTAAGACTCAAGTGATTCCCCTGACTCAATCATGAAGTCTTCATATTCGATATAAAGCTTTGATTGCATGTCCTCTTGATTCAACTCAGTACTTTCCATCAAGAGATGAACATGTTCCCACATATCTTTAGCAGTTTTCTGAGCATCAACACTTCTAAAGATCGGATTAGGAATTGCTTGAATAATGTAGATCATTGCAAGTTCATTTTCTTCCCGATGAAGTTGTTGCTCTGCGGTGAGTGAAGATTCAGGAAGTGGGGTGACAGTGTCAGGTCTTGGAGGATTGGCATTAGGATCACCTGGAGTCGTTGTAGTAGGCCATTGGAATGGTCCTTCATGAATCACCTTCTTCATATACTTCCCATGTGGTTTCTTGAGTTCAATGAAGCGTAAGAAACGACTAGCCCATTGAACATAGTTGCCAGGTGTAAGCATTGGTGGAATGTCAAGAGACCCTGCCTCATGTCGAGATTGTTGACTAGTGATTGCTTCGCACATTTGATCAAACCAATGAGTTTGCTTAGGTTGTGGAAGATTGGTTTGCATTTGTTGATGCAAGTATGGTGGTTGCTGTGGAAATTGTTGTTGATGCATGTAGTATGGTTGATGATGCGGTTGCTGAGTCATTTGTTGATACGGTTCTTGTTTACGATTTTGTTGTAGCTGCTGATGATGATGAAGGTAATTGTAGAACGGTGGTTGAGACATGATTAATGATTATGTTAAATGGATCTTTAAGGATAAAGAAAGGTTGTTGTTGTAGATTAGATGTGTTGGCGAAAGTTGAAGGTAAAAAGTTTATGAAGACCTTACTCGATAAAGTGTTGTTCTGGGTTCCTTACTCGATAACTTGAACTAATAAACCTTACTCGATAAGTTGAAACAATAATCCTTACTCGATAACTTGAACTAATAATCCTTACTCGATAACTTGAAACAAAACGGGCAGAGTTTCGACTTAGGAGAACCCAAAGTTATTCCTTACTCGATGTACGATAAGGATTGATCCAAGCCTTACTCGGCAAATTCTGTTACTCGATAAAATTTGCCAATACTCGATAACTGAGACTAGTTACTCGATAAAAGGACTCTAGCTTACTCGATAGAAGGACTTGATACTCGATAAAGGCCTAAGATACTCGATAAAGTACTGCAATTACTCGATAAAACTGAAAGAAAAATACTAATTCGATCAGATTTTAAGCCTAAATCTAGTGTGTTTCTACCAAATCTAACCTAAAACAACCTAAATTACCCCTTGGCGAATGATACCACTTGTTAGGTCACCATTTTGTAACATAAAACATATAATCTTTAGAGAGAGAAAGAGAGTAGAGAGAGAGAGTGGAAGGAACTCTTGAAAATGAAATGAAATGAACTTTGATATTCCTAAGAGAACCAACACCCTCCTTGGAGGGTTTACATCACTATTTATAGTGTCTAGGGGTTTACATGAGTTTCCACTATTGTCAATATTGCCCCTTAGACTTTAACAAAACATGTAAACATGAACTAAACTTATGTAAACATGAATAATACTTAACTAAACAATATTCTAAAGCAACCTATTACAAAACTTAATGACCGAGACTTGATATTAATAAAACGTGTTCCTAACAAAAGATATACTTTTACTATTGATGAGGTCCCAAAGTCTAGGTGAAATGTTATGTTTGAATGATAACTGGTTTGAAAGTCCTCCAAGTTCAGTGCCTCCTCCTGCCATAGCTCCGTTGTAGTGATATACCTAGGATACATGTTTAAAGAGTCAACACTAGGTGTTGAGTGAGAGTCATAGGTTTAAGTGATAGTGAATACAAGTTCCACAGGGTTCAGTTGTTACACCCTTCAAGGAAAATGTAGTGTGTGTGATAATTTCAATGCATATACAATTATCAAGAGTGGGGTATGTTGCACTAAGCTCATGAACCACACGTTAACAGTTCGGGTCATGGGGTCTGCAGACCAACCATGAGGGGACGGGAAGGATAACTTTGCCAAAGTTAATCCTTCAGAGAGGGTTCAAATATAGTACTTATTGATACCCTCCAGTGAGAGGTAGTATCAACGGGAGTTGTCAAACTCCAATAGATCTATCAACTATATTCGCGTTCACTTGGGTAAAATATCCCAAATGATTAGATTCATGAATTTTAGTTATGTAGTGGTCGCAGATAGTTTACTCGTGCAACAACCAAAGAAAAAGACTTGTATTCGGTTTAAAGAAAAGCAAGTAGCATGTATCCCCCTCACAAGGTTTGTAAAGCATTTAAAAAGAGTGTGAGGCTATGAACACTCACCTGGGCTTAGGGAATTCTTATTGATGTAAAAAGTGACTCGGAAACTAGACTGCCTTACTCACGTATCCTGGTGGTATTGTACGTGTGGATGTATGTCAAGCTCTAGTTGTTTTGTTCAAGTTTCTTAAGTAATCATTCTTAGAGTTTTTAGTGTTTTAGATATAACATAACACCGTTCAGGCCATCATAATCCAGAAGTATAAGACTCCTCACATGAAGCTCCCTACTATTGTATTATGTTATCAACATAATACCGTTCGGGCCATCTTAATTCAGAAGTTAATACTCCTCACATGAAGCTCCTTACTATTGAGTCATGTAATTATTTAGAGTTTAGTTATAACATAACACCGTTTGGGCCATCATAATTCAGAGGTCATACAATAATCGTTTGAGGAGCCAGGGCACTTTAAATCGGAAACCCAGCAAACTCGTCATAACGAAATATCCACATGATACCCCTCAAATGAAGCTCCCTAGTATTGTGTTATGCTTCTAACTTTAATATTTTTACTTTATACCCTTATAGTTTATATATTTACAAAATCTACCCTAAACGTATAATACTTATATTATTTATATTTACAACTATCTAGACTTGTCACAATTAGTCCCTATACTTCTATATGGCAGAAATGACCCTTGGACTTATAAGTTTTCAAAATTTACCATTTATACCCTTAACTTAACAATATTTGCAAAACTAGTCCTTTTTAGTTTATAATTTATTTTACTTTCTATCCTAGGCTTTTAGAACTTTGCAAAAAGAGTCCTTATACTTATAACTTCTACGTAATGTCAAAAACAGTCCCTAGACTTCATATTTTTAGAAATTTACAGTATATATCCTTATGCATGAAAACTATTGCAAAACTAGTCCTTTTTCCATGCAAATTATATTCTAATGAGATAATTAAGTTTCCTAGCTTATGTTTAGTTAATATATACTTAACTAAGTCTCCTAATTCAGATTATATCATATAATGAAGCAATTTAGCACATAAATACCTAATTTTCTATAATTAGGGTTTCGAAATGAATACTTCTAAAAGAAAAGGTTCAAGGCTATCATAAAGGTTCTAAGGCATGTTCTAAGTATTCTAGGTCAGTACTAAGGCTATTAGATTCAAAGGTGAGGCTTACCTAGGTCGTGGAAACGGTAACGAGGGTTTTAGGGTTTCTCGGCAAAAATACCTAACTCGACAAGGATCAAGGCTCTTGTACTCGACTCCTAAGGGTTCTAAGGGTTCTATACTACAGAAATGTATGGGATAGAGAAGAGAGGGTGGTGTGGAATGAAATGGTGAGGGATTGCTCGCTATTTATAGGGTCCGTTTGTGTAGCGAGCAAGAAAAGGGAGTAGGAGGTGGCGATTAGGAGGGAGGTGAGTATGCAGAGCTACATGGTGACTAAAGGTGCCTAGGAGGGTGACTATGGCGAGCTATGGGTAGCTAGGGGGCGCCCTTAGGCCGGTTTTGGCCATGGCGGTTCTAACAAGCCAAGGTGGTGACAAGGAGGTGATCCACCTCCTTGCTTGGCAGCTAGGGAGGTGCTAGGATGCTAGCTAGGTTCTAGGAAGGTGCTAGGTTGCTTGGTTACTAAATTTGAGGTGCTAAGGTAGCTTGGTTTAGGTTTTAGGTTTTGTTTTAACCTAGTTTTGCCTAGATAGAGTTTAGGGTTTTTCCTAGGGTTTGGTGCCTAGTTTAGGGTCCTATGAGTGTTTAGTGACTAATTGATAACGCTCAAAGTTAACATGTTTTTAGAAGCGTTATTAGTGTTTTTATGCATGTTATTTGGTTACTTTTATATGCTTTTGCCACTAAATCGTATCAAAGTATGTTTTTGTAGCATATGTAGCCAAATGTAGGAAAAACGAAGAAAAAGTGAAGAAAATGAAGTATATGCGACTACACGAAGATTCCCAAGCTCAAAGTCCAAATCTGTGAAGTATTTCATAAGGAGAATTTAAGATTGGTCATTTCAAAGTCCCAAGTTCAGAGTTAATCAAGTTTGGAGAGTGCATAAAGATCTATGCAAGAAATGTCAAAGTCCTAGTTAACCAGAACCTACCATCCGATCGGTTGGAGTACAACCGATCGGATAGCCACAATTACCACTCCCATCCGATCGGTGCCAACCCGCAACCGATCGGATGGACATTTCTGCTGAAATAATATAACTTTTTGTGCATGAATCTTGGCCTTTTGTCTCAAAGTTCTAGGCTCTTCTTAGTGTCTTATTGTCCAAGTTCTAGCATTTATGTTCCTATTGATTGCTAGGAGTATTTGACAAGCCTAAAAGGACCTCTAGAGTACACCATTCAAGACACAATTCAAGAGAACAATTACTCTCATCATTACTCTCAATTATTATCATCATCAAGCTCTCAAAGAAGGCAAAATTCGTGCAGAAAGAACCAGGAACATTTGGAGAACCAAAGAAGCAACATTTGGAGGCCAAAATCTCAAGAAATCATCACCAATACTTAGGTTATCAATACCTTGTCATTTGTTATCAATTTCAAAGCATTGTAAGACTTAAAACCATGGATTCTTATGTTAAATATTCTGAGTTTATTTGCATGTTTGCTATGAGTAGCTAGTAACCTTTTTACACTTGTTTTGATGATGTTTTATGCTTAGTGATAGTTATGATTGTGATAACATGTTTTAATTCAATTTCAAGTCAATCCTAAGAACCAATTGTACCTTAAGTTTCATAGTGACATTTGTTGAGTCAAGGTTAACTAATTGATAATAGTTTCAAGGGTCGAAAGATTTGTTATTATTCAACTAGTTATAATCATTTGTCTATGAATGATTGTTTTTCACCATAATTATTCTTGACTAAACAAAGAAACAAGAAGTATGATTGTAATGAGAATGCTTTTATAACATCAAATCGGATTGTTTGTAAACCTTTAATTGGACGAAAGTTTAGATGTTTATAGACAATTGTAACTTGTTTGTCTATGAATGAGTTACCTTTTGTAATGACCATTTCCTAAGAGTATTTGATTTATAATAAGAATTTATTCTTGTGTTTAAGATAACCATACCTTATGAACCTTGGATTGATCTTGAATTGATTGGTTTACACTTAAAGCTTGTTTTTATGAACTAAAATCTTGACGAAGGTTTAACTTGTAGAAACAATAGATTAGACTACCATCTAATTATCACAACCAACATGTTATCAAAAGTTATCACAATCATGTGTGACTAGTCTAAACAAGTGTAGTTTTTAAATTATTGAATTTGCTTATTATCTTATTTGCTTACGTTTAGAGATTTACTTTTTAAGACTAATATTTTGATTCACTCACAAATCCCTGCGAACGATCCCGACTTACCATCATATCTTGCTATAACGGACGAGTACACTTGCTCGTATGTGTTGTTTCTAGATCCGGTAATTTACCTTTATAAATTTAAAACTTGCACTAACAAAACGCACATCACTAATACTAAGTCCTAGGAGGCTTATACTAACTGGTGGTAGCTTATGGTAAAGATTTGGGAAAGTTAAACCTAGTTTTCGGGAAGTTATGACCAAGTTAGAGTTTTGTGCTTATGGGACTTGTACCTAAGCTCTAAGGGGTTGTACTAGGGTCTAAGGGTGCTAAGATATCCTATTATTTCAAAGGTAACTCATACATAAGCCTTGAACACTTTTAAACTAGTTTAGATAAGTATATAGGGTTTAGTAAACACATAGGTCTGATTAGGGCTTAATTAGGGTTTTGTGATGAGTTTAGTGTGTTAGATTGATAGATTACTTATTGTGGTGTTGTTGTGATCCTATGCTTGACATATTAGGAGTTTATAAGATGTGTGGGTAGAGATATTTGGCTTGTGTGGATACGTGAGCAGGTTTAGAGAGTCATGCAAGTAGTGAATGCACATAAAAAGCAAAAATTTACCTGTGAAATACCTACTATAGGTATTTGTAATGGGAATGATAGTGATGAGATTTTGTGGGTTGTTATATATCTGTCTAGAATGATAGTTCAGTAGACTTTTCCATCTTGATCCATTTTACGTCCAAAATATTTAACTTTCATCAGAGAATTACAAAAGTAAACAATTAAGTATCAATTCTCATATAAAATAATATGAAACAAGTCAAATACATAGGACAAATGATGTCAATAAAATGTACTTATTTGATGTCATTAGAACACGAGGGCCAAATTTGCATTATTGCAAATGTGAAGCTGAAGAGGTTATGCCATAACCTCGTCAGTAAGGTTATAGCATACAAATTTCTACGCGGTAACCTCATACTTAAGGTTATGTTGTAACCTTGTCGTACCCCATAAATACATGACAAATTCTGCACTATTGGATATATCTTTTTACCCCTCTCCAAGGGATGATTAGTGCACCATCTCAGAGTATTTTCCACCAGCAATTAACCACATTTTAAGGGAGAATTCACTTGCAATCATCATCATTATTAGCTACACATCAAGTAATTTGTATCGAACATCATGTTTAATTCAATCAAAGTTTTATTAATTATTGTTTGTGCAATTTACATTATGTTTGGCTAATCACTTCATGTGTTTGACTAGTTATGAAATTATAAATGCCATAATGTTTGTGTTCCCGTTTATTATTGGTTTTATGTGTTTATCCATCTAGCTTTTCTATGATCCCCGCATTTTGGAAATGTGAGTGCTAGGTAGTATCTATTAGGCTAGCTTGAATTGACCAAAGGACCCTAGTTGAATAGGTTGCGAGGCGTATAAGAATTGAACTCGTGTAAGATTGACCAAAGGACTAACTATCCTGGTAGACATGTATAAGAAATGCGGGTCCTTGCTTGTTTGTGTGGGAATTGACCAAATGACCACACGACCTTGGTACATAATAGGTCTAGATGGATAGTTGGCACTTAATGATTAAAATCGAACTAAACGGCTGAATTGACCAAAGGAGGTACGTGTTTGGAATTATAGGCTAGGCGATTTGACCAACTGATCCTAGTGACATTAACTACCACATAAAGCGATAATAGACATTTTTAGGAAAACTAAATAATGGCATGATAATAGTAGTAACTAGGTTAACACATGTAATGTCCTGTAAATTTCCTTTTTCTCTTAACGGGCCTACAAAACCAAACGGACCATTATTACACTTGACTTGGGCCTAGAAACTATTCTAGCCCATTAACAAACAAAGCCCCATAGCCTTTTTAAGTTATTACACAACCGGTTCAATCCATCATTACTTGGCCTCGTTAATTTAAGTTCTCATTATACAAGTCATGCAACAAAGTCATATATCGAGTCAACTTACAACATAAAATCAGGAATGCCAAAAATATCGGTCTAGTACGTTGGTTTAGGAGGAAAACGAAAGCTAAACTAACTAGGGTCAACCATTTGTACAATCTTTCTTAATACCAACCAAATTCAAATAAAACTTATATTTTGCTAGTCCTATGTCTCGTATCGTTAGCCAAGGGTTCATAAAGTCATAAAAATTTGTTTCCAAATTGTGTTGGTTATGACTAATAGTTGTTTGTACCCTTAGTGTACACAAATAAAATTGGACCCCTTGGAACCTTACTATATTCAATCTATCTATTTTGCCATTTGATAAAACCTTACAACTTTAGACCTTATCTTCTTATTCTCACATGCTAGCCCCACTCTTTGTCTACCCACTTGTGTAAAAATCTAGCGTATAAGCCTTTATTCTATGTTACGTACATATACATACGTACACTCTCATAATTCAAATTTACACAATTCCAAGTCTTTCCTAACTGTGATGAATTCGAGAAGAAAGGCCAGATTCATTAAGGGTTTAGAAACGTTCCCATGGTCGTTCAAGGTCTAGCTTGGTTCTTTGTTGGATGATTAAACGAGCCACATTGCTCCTCTCATGATTCCTAGTCCATAACATGTGTTTCTCCCACCCATTTGTTGTGTTGTAAGGCCTTCTTATCCTTTTCCATTCGTATCACATGTTTTATGATAGCCCATTTCACATTGTACTTCCTATTAGGGAATAAATAGGCCCAAGCCCGGTTTGTGGGTTTAGGGCATCTAGGGTTTTACCATTATAAATAATGGTCAATAATAAAGTTATACCTATGGGGGTTTACAATGTTCTAACATGGTATCAGAGCCAGGTTTGATCCTCAAACCTAGGTGAGTACTTCGAGTCGCCTCCCCGTCAAACCCTAGCCTCAATTTTCTTTTCTACCCTTATCCGCTGCGTGAAAAGCGTCCTTTTATTTGCAAATATTTTCTCCCCACCGAACGCAATATTCCCTTAATTCTTTGTGTTAAAAGTCAAGTGGCTTATTGATTGGTTACTAAAATTGTGAGGCAGAGTTAAAATTGTATACACTTTGCCATATCATCTCTAAAGCTGCATTGTTGCTTCCTAACATCGGTGGGTTCCACATGATAGAAGATGGGTATCACAATTTGAAGATCCTACGTTGCTCAAGGTCAATACCAGTTCATCAAGACACCATGTCGCGTAGGATTAAGAATATTGAGATTTATGTTTTTGTTTTATTGTTGAAAAAAAAAAGTTATAGTTATTTTATTGTTTGTTTGTTAGTCGATTGTTCGTACGGCTTTGTTACCAGTCGACTAAAGTTGACCATTGGTACCAGTCCCTAAAGTCGATCGTTGGTACAGTTGTGTTACTAGTCGACTTAGCCGACCATTGGTGCCAGTCGACAAAAGTCGACCGTTGGTACGGTTTTGTTACGAGTTGACTAAAGTTATGTTTTTATTATGTTAATGTTTTTCTTTTTCTTGTCTAGTTTATTACTCCAGTTCGAGCTTTCGCAATTTTGCCACTCAAACTGTGGGGGAGTATTAGGGAATAAATAGGCCCAAGCCCAGTTTGTGGGTTTAGGGCATCTAGGGTTTTACCATTATAAATAATGGTCAATAATAAAGTTATACCTACGGGGTTTACAATGTTCTAACACTTCCATCGTACCTAAGCTTTAACTTGTTTTATTGTTCTCTCGTAATCATTTTTTTATATAAACGTGGCATCTCATTTTGTGGTAAGGCTATGCATGAAGTGGCATAATAATATGTAACTATTAATAACATATAGCAAGTTTTTGAAACACGTTTTATAGACAGGATGGCATCATACATTTTTTTTTCTCTAAAATACTTGACAATATAAAGACCGGACATAATGTATAAGTCACTTACGATCGAGCCTTGTTAATCGTTTTTGGACACGTATCATGTTGGGCTAAAAGCCCAGCCCGTTTCTCTATAAGCTAGAGAAATAAGCTACACCAATAAGCTGCTCTAATAAGCTCACCTTTTATGTTTTTGAACTCAAAAGCTAGTCACCCTTGAAACAGCTTTATGACACTTAAAATACATCGATTGGGCCTTAAGGCCCAATAAGCCAAAAATAATCCCCTTTCACTGATAAGCTGTTGTTACAAGCTTAATAAGCTATTATAAACTTATTTTGGATATATAAATGCTAAACATTAAAAATTGTGATCTTTGGACTAACTTTGCAAATTATACACAACTAGGGTTAAAAATGTAACTTTGTGAAAGTTAAGGGTATTAACTGTCATATTGATATTCTGAGGTTACAAACTGAAATTATGAAACTTTGAGTATTAAATATGTAATATTTGAGAGATTTGGACTTAATTTGTAAATATATATAACTTTGGACTAAATATGAAAAATAGTTAACCTAGGCGTTAAAAGTGTAACTTTTGTATAACTTAAAGGTTAATTCAGAAATTTAAAACATTTTGACAAATAAATATTTTACAACTATTGTGACGCGGAAATGTATAGATGTTAAAAATGAAGATGTATATATTTCTATATATATAACGCGACATTAAAACTGTGGAAAACTAGAAGGGGGTTGAATAGTTTATCGGTTTTTAATTTAATTATCTTTGAAAACTTTACGTGTAATTGACAAATGCAAATAATAGACAATAAGTAAAGTTCAAGATAAAGTAAGAAGCGATCAAACCACAACACGGATGTTTATAGTGGTTCGGCTACAAGGACTCTTTTTCCTTGCCCTACTCCACTCCCCGAGTATCCAACTCTAGAGTTTCCTTCACTAGTCAACAAGCTCCTTTCACCGGCGGAGAAAACCTTACACGTCGCTTACACAAGATTACCGACACAAAGCTAGATGTCGAGTTCTTTTACAAGGGTACAACCACTCCCGTCACTCTATGTATTTTAAGGATTAAAATACTAACCGATCACTACTGAATGAATACAATCAAATGAAGTATAAACTACACGAGTTTACACAATGCTAAGCTAACAAGTCTTGCAACGTTATGTTGAAACTTGTAAACTTTCGGATGAACTTGTGATCTTCTTTGCTACAAAAGATTCTCACACAAAAATGCTACTGAGTTAGATGAATGAAATGAGAGTGTATATGCAAAATATGATTGTAAGTGATGAAAAACTTCATGGATGTGCCTTGCTATTTATAGGGGAAAAACTCAGCAGAGCCACGGATCCGGCGGAACCCTTTAGAGGGTTCCGTCCGTGTATTCCAAGGGTTCCGCCATATCTGACAAAAATTTTTCCAAAAAATCTTTCCAAAATCTAACTCAAATCTAACCAAAATATTCTCAAGATCTTCCAAAGTCAACTATAAGATTGTAGAGTGTAAATCTACACAAAATATATGACAAGTCATATCATACAAAGATCTTTGGAAGGATTTTAATGATGCAATGCATGATGTAACTTGAACTATCTATTTATAGATTATTATGAAAATGAAAGTTAACTTGTAAAATGTTTATGTGAAATGTAAATGTAGCAAATGTGATGTTTAGTTTGAAATAAAAGTTTATATATGAAAGACTTAAACTATATTTATGTTTTGCTAAAAATAAAGTTTACACTTTGTCATTAACAAAATTTAGCAAAGATCGTAAAATATAAATAACGTTTTTAGGCGATATTTGTATTAAGAAAAATGTATAACTTAAGTTATTTTTTGTTAACTTAATATCAATCAGGAACTACTATATTTACAGAAACTCATTGATCGGGAAATAGAAATACTTCATACTTACTATAACTTATCATCCACTAACTTCTGGTAAATTATACATATTACTATTCATGACGGGAATATAAACAATAACGATAAATTATGCATACAGACAAGTTATATACTTATATAACTTTGTTTTTGAACTTTAAGCATTTCACCACGCAAGCCACCTTGCCACAAAACCATTTTGTCATTCGACACTGTTTCAAATCATTAATCACAATAAGTCAAGTTTAAACTATTGAAATCTCAGACTTCTCTATTATTCAGGTCGTCTGTTGAAGACATTCCCATTCCACATTTGACATTACCTTACTCTATCAACCTTATCTCTGAGGTGAGTCATAGGCTCACTCTTACTCTTTTAATACTTGTTTTAAACTCTTTGGGGGAGATACATGCTTCAACTACTTGCTTTCACTTTTACTTAAGACAAATTTTACTCATATGCTACGCTACACTTTTATACTTTTGAACATGATGTGTAGTTTTATTACGATATGTACCTTAATGTGTTAAACTATTCGGGTAAAGGGTGTTACCCTGGTAAATATATAACCAAAAATAATGTTAAGTACAAATGGAATGTGGCAGAGGTACCACATTAACCTCAAGCAAAATTCTTGATAAACTAGAGCTAATGACAGGCCATAAGCATAACAAACCTAGCTATATTACAAATCACCTAACTAGGTATAATAACAAGAATAATCTTGTAACAAGTGAACATGCCGCATTCACCAAAAGCACGAAGGGAGCAAGGAGACCAAGGAAGCTTGCCTCCTTAAAAACTCTTTCCAAGAAAAAGATTACAACCCTTACCTAGCACTCCCCTCGTGAATAAGACAAGCACTTGGAATCTTCCATTTGTCTAATAGTAATCGAGACCGAGGGGTTATCATCTTGAATTTGAAGGTAACCAGCTTAAACCGAACGGTAGAGACAATTACTTGGACCACTTCAGCAACAGTATACTTCTTCAGCTTGAAAAGTCTTAAATTGCGTTCCATCCATATATAATAAGTAGTAGCAGCAAGCAATAACCGAGAGATGATGCTAATAACCGAACACCCCTTTGGATATAGGAGTTAGAAACGTGATAACATCAGCCAACGAGGGAGGGACAACATCCATACCAGATAAAACCCGAACCTGCAACCAAACCTGCAAAGAAAACTCACACTCAAAAAACAAGTGCGGGTGAGAGCCAGGAACCGCATCACATAGCGGGCATCTAAAAAGGTTCAAATCGACATTAGGACCAACATCCGATTGCCGCAACCAATTTTGTGTCTTAAACTTTTGCTTAAGAACAATCCATAAATGTATAGCATGCCATGGAATACAATGAGGAAACCACGGAATATGAAACCAATCAACCAGATCAGCCCTTAAACGAAGAGATTCCCAAGCACCCGCAACCGAGAAAGGTCTTAAGTGGCCATCCAAATCACGCCATAATAAAACATCATCAGTATCATAAATTAGATTTGGGACCTGAAGAGTAACTAGGTCCGGGAACCTAGAAAACCAATCAGAAGACCATCTCTAAGTATCATTAACCATCACATCACAGACCGAATCAGATAAGCTAAAACCAGCCCGAATAATGTCTCTAGCGGTGAGCATATCTCGAATAGGGCTTAAGTCACACCAGTTATCAAACCACATGGAGGTAGTCTTAACATTATTAATCTTATGCCATATGAATGGGCGTACCTTGGGTCTAATAGCAAGAAGCTTACGCCAACCCCAACTAACATCACCCAAGCAAGGAACATCCCAAAAGCTTCTACCTCGAAGTTTTTTATGAATGAATCCATTTAACCCATAACGACTCTTTATGGGTTAAGATACTCCAAATATGTGTAGCCATAAGAGCAACATTAAAATCAGCCAATCTACGAATACCAAGGCCACCTTCTTGCTTAGGCTTACAAACAGACTCCCAAGCAACTTTGGCCTTACCCCTTTTCATTTCTCCTTGAAACCATAAGAAACCCCTCATGAGTTGCTCCAACTCATAAATGATACGAGTAGGGAGGATAAAAATAGAAGCCCAATATATGTGTATAAAAGATAAAACAGATCTCACCAATTGAAGCCTCCCTGCAAGAGATAAAAACTTATTGCGCCAATCATTAATCCGACCTTCCAATTTCTCAACAAGGACCTTACAGTCCCTGTAAAGCAGTCTTGAAGAGATAAGAGGGACACCAAGGTACCTTACCAGAATAGATCCTTCTGCAAATGGCATAGATTGAAGAATAGTAGCTTTCAAAGCATTAGGAACATTACAGAAGAACACTGTACTTTTGGGAATACTCGGGACAAGGCCTGAGACATTCTTGAAATCCTCTAAGGCTTGCATAATAACTTCAACAGAAGAAGGATGGCCTTTGGAAAACAAGAAAAGATCATCTGCAAAACAAAGGTTAATAATTCGCTACTGCTCACAAAGATGGTGAAACTCAAAATCCACCAAGTTAGAGACCTTTTTCTCCAAAATAAGGGTTAAAGTCTCCATAACCAAAGTAAACAAATAGGGAGATAACGGATTGATTGGTCCCGAAACGGTCAGGTTTCGTCACACGAGCTAACCACTTGTGAATGGCCAACCGTAACAAAATCCTGAGTTTCAAGAACCCAATTCAATGAAGTCCAAGGAGTATAGAAATATTCCCGGGTCGTTATGTCCCGACGAGGATGTGAATTGTATTAAAAACGAATTTGTGATCGAGTGATAATGAACGGAAATGGGTTATGAATGATTATACTACGAGAATATGAATAAAATTGACTAGACAAAGCTATATGAACAAACACGTAAAGCAGAAGAAATTAAAAAACGTTTAAAAACTAAAAATGCGCGTTTTAATCAAAAATAACGTCTATGCGCAAAATAAAAAGTGAAACGGGAGCAAATAAAGTCCTACAAATGTGAAAATTACTTTTTTACAATTCTAATGACAAAAGAAAATTTTAAGAAAAAGAAAAATATTTTTTTTGACTTTTTAATTATTTAATATTAATTAATTACTAATTACTAATTAAACTAATTTAAATTAAAACTAATACTAAACTAATTTAGATAATTATGAAAATTTTTATAAAACTACTTAACAATTACAGGATTCCTAAAAAAAATTATAAAAAGTTCCTAAACTTATAAATAAACTATTTTAGAATTTATGTTAATTAATTACTAATTAAAAGCTAATTAATCTAATTTAATTAAGAAAAATAACAAATGAACAGTGACAATTAAAAAGCTATTTTCTAAAAATATTATTTAATTAATAAAAGCTAGAAAAAATATAAAAAGATGCTAGAGATTAAAATTAAACACTAAATGATTTTATTTTTGATTTTTTAATGAAAACTAAATAAACTAAAATTAATTATTATAATTACCAAATGAAAAGATAAAATTATGAAAATTTTTACACAAACACTATTTAATACCAGGAACCTAGGAAAAATATGAAAACTACTAAGTGCTTAATAAAATAAATAAAATAGATAAATCCTATTAAATACAAGCTATCACTAAATTTAAAAATGATGATTTTTGGATTTTCCTTTTTGAAACTTGATTTTACACTGAAAACAAATAACTTTTGTGAAAACAAAACTTTTGGAACTTAAAAATGAGCTGTGTGCAAGCTTATGGGCTTAACAGCTTAATGTTTTAAGCTTAAAGGAGATTCTAGCTTGAAAAAGCCATCCCAAAAGCTATAAGCTGAAGACCAATGGAAAAATAAGTTGAAAACAAGATAGATGGACTCAAAATAAGCTAAAACAACAACCAAAGCTCACTGAATAGGCAATAAACAAGAATAAGCAATTCCATAACCAAGCAGACCCCAAACAGGCCTTGATGGCTTTTGCAGGCCTAGATTTAACTAGGGGCAAAGGCTCTCAAGGCCTAAATAAGCCTGGATTTAGAAAGCTAGCACAGCTAGCTTCCCAAAGAACCAAAGAACTCAAGGAGAGCTTAAGTAAGGAGCTTGTAATGGGCTTGAGAAGGTGGCTACAACTCACTGAATTGGCTAACAACTTAGTGAAATGTATAAGTGACAAAGAACAAGCCAAAAGCTCACAAGCTAATCCCTCAGATGCACAAGCTAGGGGAATACTCAATGTGAGCTACAAAAGTTTGAAAGAACAATTTGAAAGCTAGAATAAGCTTGTGAGAACTCAAAGTGAGCACAAGTGAATCAAATGAACTTATGTGATATAAGCAGTTTGCACAAAGAGTCACAAGCTAGGGCAAAAGCTAATAAGAACAATATCAAGCAGTCATAACAACCTAATAACAACTATTAGCAATAATTAAAAACAACTAAAGCATAAAAAGAATCAAACAAGCTAATTTACACACTAATGAATCAGCATACAGTGGAACCAAGAGCAACTTTGAGAGCACAAAAAAAGCTGTCCCAATAAGCTATTAAGACTAAACTAAAAGCACAACTAACAAGACAGGCTGGAAAACTTCACAAATCAGCAAGGATCAAAGAAATTGAGCCATTGATAAACAAGTTGTGGCTATAAGAAATTTAGTCCAACTAGTGGTGCAGGGGAGCTTAGTGCTTAACAGGCCAACTTTGGAACCAAATGTCAATAAGCAAATGACTTGTAGGATGCAATTTTCTTGTTGAATAAGGTAAATTAGCAACCAAAGAACACACAAAAACAACACTTATTCATTTTCAATCCATATTAAGCATTGTGCACATCCTAGAAAAAGTGTCCATTTCACAGTTAGGAGTTTTTGACTTTTTCATTTATTTGTGAAAGTTGACTTTTATGAAACTTAATCTAGATTTAAGCACTGATTGTGTTAATATAAGCTATAATGCAACTACTCTTAAGCTAAGTTATCAAATTTAAAGCAAAAACTAGGAATTTGAAGTCCTAAATTTTAACAGTTAACAGCAACAATAAGACTAAAGATCAATTTGACTTTTTAATGAAAAACCTAAGTAGTTATTGACTAATATGAGCTATTCTATCCTACTGGAACATGTCTCAACTGATTTTAACAACAACAACCAACAATTTCACAGTTGAACTATCAAATCCAAACACCCCCCTTATATGATAGATTTGGAGATTTTCAAAGCATGAGGCTTACTCAACCCTTACAACTGATACATAAGCTTGAATTATAATGAGTTAGAGCCATTTAATCACAAAAATACTTATTCTAACAACAATTACTCAAGATTCAACCTAATGCTAAAAATGGCAGTTAAAGAAAAGATATTGAGCAAAATAGAAACTAATGAACAAGGGCTATCTTTTAAGCAACAATATTACTATTACACTCCTATTAAACACAAGAGCACAAGGATAAGTATGTAATGAGCATGAGAGCAGTAGAAGGCAAAAATTGGAAATAAGCTTACAATGAGCAATGCAAGTGAAAATCCAAGAACCAAGGCAATTGAACCACCTATAGACCTTCCACAAAGTCACTAACCCAAGTCCATTCCAAATTCCAACATAGTTCTTGCATCAATCTCATCAACCTGCAACTTTTTATTTGTTTATTTATTTTTTTTCTGATTTTTTTTATTTTTGAGGAATAAAGCTAAAACTTATTTTTAACTACTAGAAACTTATACAAGCTTATAGTAACACTAGTTGGAGTCCATAGAATCACTAAACAACCACTTTCACAAGATAATGATTAATTTGGAAATTTTCTGGAAATAAGCAACTCGAATTTGAACAAAAGGAAACTTGGATTTTTATATTAAAAGCTTGAAAACATACACTGGAATTCAGCTACAATTACACTGGAATGAAAACAATTACATTAAACTAAGGTTTATGATTAATTCGACATAGGTTACTTAAGCTAAAAATTACATGAGGCCTTCTCTGCTACCTTCCTCCTTAAATACTTGAAAATTAGGGTTTAGGAGTGTTCCCTTGTCCTTTCCCAGCAATAATTTCCACCATTGGATGTGTACTTTTTGATCTTGGCCGTTCCTCAATTTTGGCGCCAAAATGGTTATGATAACCATGGTGTCTGATAACTTGTTTAGGGGTAGTACTTTTGGGACTGAGGTTGAGGGAACAGTGGGGAGCAGTGTTTAGAGGTGATTATGAAGGTGTATGGTGGTTTTGCAGTGCTCACATGTGAGTGGTAATGGAGGATGGAGGTGGTATTGGAGGAATAAGGGTGGGTTTGACTATTGCTTTGACCTGGGGGTGGGGTTATATAAAAACGGGGTATTTGTTTTGGGTATTGGGCTGGGTAACATGAAATGGGCCAAAGGGTGTGTAGTGGGTTGGATTTGTGGATTTGGGTTAAATAACAAAGGTGTCCGTTTGGTTTAGGTTATAGGACAAGGACCAATTGTGTAATTTATCCAAACCCAAGGGGCTGATTTTGTACATTTCCAAAATATTACAAGGACCAAAATTGCCAATTATGAATAGTACAAGGACCAAAAATTCCATTTGCCACTTTTGAAACCCCAAAGACCATTTTTGTAATTTTCCCAAAGTTCAGGGGCCTTTTCTGCCAATTGCCCAAAAATTCATTCAAGGACCAATTTTGACAATTTAAAATATTTCAGGGACATTGAATGATAAAACTCCACATTTTTGGATTCCAGGGACTAGTTTTGCCAATCTTTGAAAGTTGGGGGACTGAAACTGCCAATTATGCAAACTTTGTTCGTTTTTCATTTGTTTTTAAACATTTTGCATTTGAGACACATAAAACACGATCCTTGGATATTTTCTCCATTTTGATGCGTTTTTGAGTGTTTTTCGATGTTTTGGCAGTTCAGATACGATAAAAATGATGAGTGTTTGAGCACTCATCACGGATCACCCTGCCTTAAGCCTCTTTTACCTTTAAACCAGCCATGAAGATCCCTATTAACACATATAGAATATGATGTGGAAGAAACACACACCATGATCCACTCTACCATTTTATGATGGAAACCAAATCCATTCAGACTAGACTTATGAAAAGCCCAATCAACCGCGTCATATGCCTTTTAGATGTCCACCTTAAACGCACATCTAGGTGGACCTCTCCCTCTATGATAATTACGCATGAGCTCTTGGTTAAGTAAAATATTATCAGAAATATGCCGGCCGGGAACAAACGCTGATTGATTGATACTCACTAGATCACCAAATCCCTCTTTAATACGTGTCGTAATAATCTTACTAATGCATTTATAAAGGACATTACATCAAGAAATAGGCCTATAATCATTAATCTTAGAAGGGGTAGACACTTTCGGAACTAAAGATATAATGGTATGGTTAGTTTCCTTCAGAAGCTTACCGTTAGTAAAAAAAGTCACGAATAGCACAAGTAATATCCGTACCCACAACATCCCAAGCTTTCTTAAAGAAAGCGGCAGTATAACCATCAGGTCCGGGAGCTTTATCATCTCCCATCGAAAATAATGCTTCCTTTATTTCGTTATCCGTAACAGCAAGAACCATAAAATTAGCCTTATGATTATCAAGAACACTAGAAAAAGATATCTTGATCATCAAGGGGAGCACAATTACCCTAGATACCAAGGAACTGCTCATAATGAGAAACAAATGCTCCTGAAACCGCATTACCTTTATAGAGAATATTAGCCGAGTCTCGAACCAATTTGATTCGATTACGGGCACATTTACTTTTAACAGTTTTATGAAAATAAGCAGTATTAGAGTCACCTTCGTGAAGCCATTAAACTTTGGATTTTTGCTTCAAAAACCGCTCTTCATCTAATGTAGCCTCCTTAAAAGCAAGAAGGTAATGAGCATGCTCATCACGAAGGGCTGAATTGAAAGGATCTTTATCAATAGCCTTTTTCACCTCATCTAACTCCTTTCGTAACCTATCCACCCGCTCATGTAGATTACCATGATTATGAAGTAGCTTACGAAAAGGAGATTTCAGCCCCTTTAACCATTTAACAACACAATACATAGCACTACCATTCACACTAAGATTCCATCCCGAAGCAACCGTCTCACTAAAACCCTCCTTATGAATAAGAAAGTTAGAAAATTTAAACGGTTTAGGTTTTGGCTTGGATACCTGAAGGATACGAAGCACACATGGAGCGTGATTCGAAATACGATAAGGTTGGAAATAGCAAAAGAACCCGGGAAATTATCACAAAACTGCAGATTACCCATAATCCTATCAATTTTCTTCATTGTGCCATTAGAGCCTTTAGGTTTTTGATTCCATGTGAAATGAAGGCCGGTGCTATTAACATCCGCAACCTCCATATTCTGCACAAAATCTTTAAATTCACGCATAGCAATGTCAGGAGTATAACCACCACTAGAGTGATCTTCCAAATTAAGGGAAGCATTAAAATCGCCTAACAAAACCCACGGCCTACTACGCATAAATCCAGGATGGGAAACAAGATTGCTCCAAAGCGCTCGATGATTCACATAATAATTATATGCATACATAAAGGAACAAAAAAGGGTTTTGTTTTAAGCACGAATATTAACCTGAACATGCATAACCTGATTAGTTTGAGACATAACCATAACATCTACCATATCATCATTCCATCCAAGAATAATCCGAGAACCTTTACAACAAAGATTCCCATTTGACGTCCATTTCCACCGACAACAAACTTTGCGACAAGTATCATAAACCACATAAGTATCCATATGGGACTCCAACACCGCACACATACTAACATGATTTTCATTAACGACCTGCCGAACATCTTTTTGTTTAGGGGAATGGTTCTACCCCCTTATATTCCAAGAGGCGATACTAAACATCAGGAACCTTGAAAACGGAAGTGCTTGCCCCCGATTTATCTAATAGGTTCATTGACTCATCAAATGTGTTCACAACATCCTCCTCATCATCTAAATTTGTAATCTCATCAACATCATCATCAAAAGCCAAGGAGTCAAACGGATTAGATGTAGAAACATTAGCAGCCAAATTTGGAGACGATTTTGGAGAAGTAACCTTAGGTTCAGGATGACTACTACTAGTAGTAACATTACGTGTAGGTTGGCTGCCCTCATTAGGTATAGAGTTAACATTAGAATTCGAGGCACCTACCGTAGCAGAAGGTTGTCCAGGTTTAGTGCTAGTTTCCCCATGTGTTGGTATGCTATTGGAAGGAGTTTTAACTCCTACCGCATGTATTCAAACTTCTTAACCGGGACACCATTTACACTTTTTCTAGCTTTTGGATCTTTAGCAACCATCTTATTCTTACCCTTGTTGCTCCCCACTTGTTGAAAGCCATCATTAGATTTCTCCTCAACCGTAGTATTCACGACTTTCTTAGGACAAGCATCAACTAGATGGCCAAATATCAAACATATATCACACCTAGGCAGATTCCATTCATATTCCACCCGAATAGTTTCAGAAGAAAAGCCCAAGCTATCAACAAAAGGGACACCAACAGTAATAGATTCCTTAAGAGCAACATTAGAATCAATCTCAATTAAACAATGAGCAAAGCTACTCCTACCCCAAGAATCAATACACATCGAGCTAGTATAGGAATCAAGCATAATAGGCTTACCAATATGTGTAGCAATGATACTAATTCCATCCTCGGTAAATACCTGCAAAGGGACATCATGAAGTTTTACCCAAACCGGGATACGTGTTAATTCCACTTTCGTTAAGCTAATACTCATGGACCACTTCTTAAGAATAATAGGGCTGCTTTTAATCATCCACGGTTCATCCTCTAAAACAGCCTCCAAACCCACTTGCGAGTCAAACTTGAAGAAGAAAAAACCTTTGGCATTCATCATAATACGTTTTAAACCATACTTAGCCCAATTATTTCAAACACAGTATTCAACAACCGGGAACGCAATACGCTTGCCAATGAAATATCCATAAAGAGTGTGTTCAAATTTGGTACTAATTGTTTCAACAACTTTACGGGGAATAGACACATCAACTCCTTTAAACACATTGTCAACTTTAAGTGCACGAAAATTTGTATTACCTTTTGTAGGAGCAGGTTGTGTACCACTTGTTACTCCAACATATGTTTTAGGCTGTTGGTTAACATCACTAGAGTGCACAATAGGGGTATCTTGGGTAGCAGCAAGCACAACATCCTCCAGGTTATTAACATTACTTTTACCCTTAGGCGGAGAGTTGGGACTTGTAGTAGGAGTGTTAGTCACATTAGGCGAGACCAATTTGAACCTATCAGCACTCTTAGAAACACTTACGCCATCACCTTCAGGCATGTTAGCATCATTAGTTGCATTTTTGACATTGGGAGGAGGGATATTTAAAAGACCAGTAACCTTAGTCATACCAGAAGTAGTGGTACTCCCAAAAGAAGTAGAGTTACCAGTAACCCCAATCCCACCATACACAACATTACTACCCAATGAAGTAGAGTTATTTGACTTACCAGTAACCCCAGTCCTATTAAACGATTGCTTACTCCCAAAAGTATTAGCAGTACCAGTAACTTCATAAAGAGATGGGAACTCAGATGGATTAACCATATTAGTAGCAGAAGTAATTCCACTTAACCACACAGCCTCTTCCACGTCAACATCATTATGCCTACTAGTGTTCATCGTTGATCCAACGTTCAACTCACCAAAGCTAGTAGGAACCGAAGCATATTTAACAGATTGAGACTCAATTACTTCAGCAGGTCCAATGGTTTTAGAAACGTTACTAGGGTTCATCACGTTAGTAACAGAATCCCTATTAGGGTTTAGTTGTAACCTTACGTGGCTGAGGAACATCGGTGTTCTCAGCAGCACCATCACTCTTCAAACGTCTAAGACGCTCATCAACTTGATCACCTAAACCCTTCATTGAAAATCACAACAATAAATAAGAAGAAACCAAAAAAACAAAGAATACCACGTCTAATTCTATAAAACGAAAACCCCAACAGAAGTTAGGGTTAGAATAAACTGCGCAAGAACTAACCGCCAATCATTGTGAGACCAACACGGAATTAAATGCTAATGATTAGAAGGCTAGCAATTAATTAATACCAATCGAAATCGAAACCCTAAATATCCCTAAAAGACGATCGCATAAGAACCTTAAAAAACAATCGTATTCCAAGAACTACTCCAAAAACAGAATAAAATTAAAGTTAAAGCATACAAAATCAGAGATAAAGATGCAAAAACTCGAACGTTATAGTGTATTGAAAGCAGAATTATTGAAACAAGAATCGTAATTTAGGGTTTAGAGGGAAACACACGATCGCCTAGAGAGAGAGAATCGGAGAGGGTACTATTCTATATGCTATATTCTTTAACCACTGTTTAACACCTAGATGGAGCCGATGGAGAGGTATTGATAGTTCTATCGGGTTGACGCCCCCACCCTTGGTCGGCGATTCTTGGCCTTGGGTAAATATAATCCAGCAATATAATCCAGCTATGGTGTATTCATGCTTATTCTTATCATGAGGTTTAGTAGGCTATTATTCTTTACATTAAGTACTTGAAAATATCGTATACACACATGTCTTACTCATACTATACTTTAGCAGTGGGTTGTAAATACACAGGTTGCAAGTTTTGTATGGGTGGGATTTGCAACTGAGTGGATTTACAATGCCTTTGCTATGGAAACATTCTTTTAAGCACATATGTCTTAATCATACTATACTTTAGCAGTGGGTTGTAAACACACAGGTTGCAAGTTTTGTATGGGCGGAATTTGCAACTGAGTGGATTTACGATGCCTTTGCTATGGGAACATTCTCTAAAGGCTTTTCAACATTTAAAACTATAAACTCTATGAACTCACCAACCTTTTTGTTGACGCTTTTAGCATTTTATCTCAGGTCTATAATGAGCGAGGATGGCACAGAGGAGCATGAATACTCATAAAGGCTATAAATTTTACTATCAAAACTATTTGATAAACTTTGGAACTATTGGGACCTCATTTTGTAAACTCTGATATTTATAAATCTTTCAAAATGACTCAACTGGAGATTGTTTTCTATTATTATAACTGTTGTGCCATCGAGTAACACCCAGCTTGAATTCCCTCCCAGAATATGCCATTAGGCGTCTTAAGGGCCGCTGCGTATCCCGAAAATGGGGGTGTTACAACACATCTTTCTCCCACTGATTCAATCTCAATTTAATTTTCATTGTTTATTTTGTTTAGTACAAATCATTTCGAAACCCCCTTTTAGCGACAACTAAGACTTAAGTTAGAATCCGACACATAGCTTTTGGGACGACCTCGGTTTTACCAAACTAGACTACCCACGATCGGGTACACTGCCTGATAGTGCTCACGTAGATCATAGGTAAATGAGAATTATAAATATTAAAACGTTTAGGTAAAATAACCATCAAGTTTTTGGCGCCGCTGTCGGGGAGCTAATTAGGATTTTAATTTGAGTTATGTAAATATTTTGCTTTTATAATTTTAGTTTTTATTTATTTGCTTTTTAGGACTTTTGTTTTTAGTTTTCTTGCTCTCGTCTTTTCTGTTTTGTTTGTTTTTGGAATTTCAGGATATGGGTGATTTGGATGTTGACGTGCTCACTATGGAGCAATACATGGCTTTGACTCGGGGTAACCAAAGACCAGGCGTGGTAAGACCCGAAATTGATAATAATGTCGACTTTGAGATCAGTAGCCAGTTTATGAAGGAACTAATAAGCTTTTCGCGGGAACTGAAGATAAAGAAAATGACGTGTTTTGAGCTAAAATGAAGAAATCAAGTAAAGTCCACTATTCAGACATCAACATTAGCAATACGGCGTATCAAAATCTACTTCACAAAGACATCTATGACGAGAATGACCTCAATATGCCGTATCCAAAGACACCAATACGCCGTATTCAGAGGCGGTTCGTAAACTTATTATAATATTATAATTGTGGAGCCCACGCTAAAAGATCCCGATACGCCGTATTGGAACCATCCGATTCGCTATATCGGGCCAATTCCAGACACTATATATAGAAAAACTAAATTATGATTTAGGTTACACTTTTTACCACCAACTTCTAGACGAATTTAGGAGCAAAAAAGGTCCTACAAACTCAGTGATTACATAGGAGAACTCTTTCTAACCTTAATACTTAGATTAATCATTCGGTTAGGGTATCGTATTCACTATGTTCATTATTTACTCGTTTTGATTATGTTTATATACTTTATTACTAAGTGTTAGCCAAGTTTATGAAGATCATTTACTTTTGATATGTTTTACACCGATTACTTGCTTTTCTCTTTGGATATTATTTATGTTCATCACTAAATACTCGTTTACTTGCTTGATTGTGTTCTTATTTATTTTCTAGATCTTTTGGGATATGAATGATTCTGTAATTTAACTATAGGTAATTGTGGTTACTTGAATTAATTAATAAACCTAAGATCCATATCCTAATAGTAGAGTGTAGGGAAAACCATCTGAAACGGCCCCTAGTTAAGGAAAACCACCTGGAAAGGTTCATTAGCAAATTCCACTATTAGGACTAGTGAACTTAATGTCTCTAGGTTAGATAATTATATGATTAAGACAATTAAGTTAGTCAAAACTAGATAAATTATAATTAATAGTTGAAGGACTTTGTGCGGCCTTGGTAATTGTGATAGAGTTGATTGTTAGCCTAGGATTTAGAGAGAAGACTCGCCTAGTTTACATTCATGAATCACCAACGTAAACAAGTAAGTAATCATTGCACTACTAGACATATCACTATCATTTGATAAGATGAAGTTGGCTAGCACGTTTTTCCTAATATTGATTTAGACATTTTCCTTTATTTGTTGCTCGGTAGTAATTAGTTTATTTGCTTTAATAGTTTAATTAGTAATCGAAACTCGTGCTAGTCTCTCAGGCTGAACCCCCATATTGCGTTAGTTTATGTTATTTAGTTAATTTGATAATTGAATACCTTTAGGTTAGTTTTAAGGAAATTCACTCCTTGTGAACAACTCATACTTACCAATCACTAGCGATTATTGATCGGGTACACTGCCCGTTAGTGTTATTCTACAGGTTAGTTCGACAAAATATAAATATAAAACTTGGTAATATAATATAGACTATAATTAACACATCAAACCACCCTTATGCCTAGACCTCTTCTCTATTGACCACCACGAGCCATGCTTTTGCAGACAAAAAATACGACAAAAAACACGCAAAATGGGAGGTAAGTTTAACCCAAATCAAGTAAGGTTAAAAGCATTAAGCCTTTGATAACCTAGTGGGTGCATTTAGGTGAAACCAACGTTATACAGACGAAATATTTCAAAATAAAAAGAATGTAACATAAGCCTAACGTTACAATCCTGAGCATACTCTAATTAAAACGCTGTGACATTGGGCGATGATGGTTGATCAGCGCTTTCATGTGGTTTAGGCACTCAAGGAAAATAACGCTCAACCCACCCATGTTCGCGCAACAAGTTTTTAAACTTAGCAGCTTTCACCCAAGAAGGGTTATCAGCGACATAACTTTTCTCGGCACGAGACATCAAAAACTCAAAAAGAGAGAGACCAAGATTATACAAAAAAGGACCTTTCTTTAACCAATGTGAAGAAATGTGAAGAAGAAAAGCGAACTAACTTTGCTTAGACATCTTTTCTCTCAAAGTCTTGGTAAAAAGAAGCCTTCAAAAGTCGGAACTGTCAGCGGTTTAAAGTAAGGAAAACAGAGCTTTTGTAGGGATGGATAAAAGTAAGAAGTTAAAAGCATAACTTCTTAACACCCCCCCCCCCCTTTCAACCCTATTTATAAGAGGGTAAAAATAATGATAGTGGAAAACACGTGGTAACATCCCATTGGGCCAATACACCCAAGTTATGCGTGTGTCATTCACGACCTAGTGGACGTGCGTCCAGCCAATGTCAGGATTCATGTACTTTTATTTTTATGTTTTTTTATTAATGAAATTTTAATTTTAATAATTCATGTATTGTTTTAATAAATGAAAAAAAGATAAAAAAAAAATTGTGGGTCGAAAATGATATCCTATAACTTGAGTGATGAGGGAGTGCGTTTTTTTGATTAAATTATAGGTTTGAGTTATTGAAAAAAAAAAAAAAAAAAAAAAAAAAAAAAAAAAAAAAAAAAACAAACTGACATGACAACATTTTTTGCTATAATAACATCCTAACCCAGCATCGTACCTTTTGCTCTAAGTACTCCCTCCGTCTCAAAATAATTGTTCTTCTGACAAAAAAAACACACTTTAAGAAAAACATAATTCTTGTTAATATCTCTTGCTTACATTTTGTAGAATAACATTTTTACTTTTAAGTAATCAATTAATATTCTCTTAAAAGTCTGTAATATTAATTTCAGTAATATGTAGACTTGATGAAACTTCCTTATTAGTAGTAAAAATTAAATTGAGCATTGTTGAGGTAAAATCTTGCCTCTACCCAGACAAGCAGAACGAATCCTCTGGACTGTGACTAGTCCTTCGGATTCCTTGTGGTCCTTCGATGGTGTCTGTCCCTTCGGTTACCTGTAAGACAGAAACGTCCGTTAGTCTCGCCCCGGGAATGTATCCCAGGACCAACCTCCGGCGTGAGAGTGTTGGGGTATAAATGTTGAAGTACGGCTAGACATCAAAGTACTGCTTAAGTATATAAGTCAAAGTACTGCTCAAGATCAAAGTGTTGCTCGTTGAATAAAGTCAAAGTACTGCAAAGGATTAAAAGACTGACGACATGCAAAGATTAGATTAGGAATATTATGTAAATTCTAGAATATTCTAAAGTTAGAGTTAGTTTACTTGTCGTTCAAGTATTGTAAACCGACTAGGGTTTTCCTTGTGCCTATAAAAGGATCCCTAGGTCGATATTAGAGACATACGATTTTAGAGAAAAGCTAAAGTTCGATATTAGAGATATTAGGGTTGTTTGTGAGTCTGTATTCGATAAGCAGATTCAAGGTGTTAATATAATCGTTGAAGTTGGTTATTCTTCTTAGCTTTGTTAAGTAAATTCCGCATACTTTAACAGAGTAATTCAGTGTTTCATTGTTAGTAGTTTAGGATTTATCCAAGACTGCTAAGCCCTTAACAAGCTATATAAAATAGTTTGTTTAGAGTATAACGATCCAACAAGTGGTATCAGAGCTTGTGTGGAAACTCTGATTAAGAAGAAAACCTAAACCAAACCGATTTTCTAAACTAACCCTAGAAGATGTCGACACCTGAACCTACACCAATGCCATCCATCACCACTGTCCGAATTCCTATAGTCAAGAAGGGTGAATATGATCTATGGAGCATGAAGATGAGGCAGTACATTGCTATTACTGACTCTGCGCTCTGGGATATCATTGTCAATGGCAATCAAGTTCTTGAAGAACCTGTAGAAGTTGAGGGACAACCCAAACCACCTCAGCCACAACTATCTGCTACTGTGAAAAGAAATCAAGACAAAGCTCTCAACATACTGTTGTCTACTATACCTGATGGTCACCTGCTAAAGTTTCACAATGCTAAGGATGCAAAACAATTATGGGCTGCTATCATAACAAGATTTGGAGGTAATGATGCTTCCAAGAAGATGCACAGAAGTTTGTTGAAGCAGCAGTTTGAAACCTTTATTGTTGGAGAAAGAGAAGGGCTTAATGATGCTTATGAGAGATTTCAAAATCTTCTCAGCATGCTAGAGATACATGGTGTAGATATATCTACTGAAGATGCAAACTTGAAGTTTCTAAGGAGTCTACCATCTATCTGGCATGTCATTGCTACTATGATCAGAGGTCAACCTGATTTGGCTACTATGGACTTTGATGATCTCTACAATAACTTGAAGGTGTATGAGCATGAGATGAATGGTAAATCTGGTTCAACCTCACACAATATTGCTTTTGTGTCATCTGCAAAAACAAGCAGTACTTCCACTAAAAGTACTGCTTATCCTGTACAAAGTACTGTTGGTGATGTTTACACAACAATGACCACTACCACTCCACCACCCTCAAACAACATCAATTGTGATGATGTTGTGTGCTCATTCTTTGCTCAGCAAGCCACTTTACCTGTTACCTATGAAGAAGATCTGCTGCAGATTGAAGAAGATGATCTTGAAGAAATTGATATCAGATGGCAAGTTGCTATGATTACTGCTAGGATCAAGAAGTTCATGAAGAAAACAGGAAGAGGCATTGATTTCAAAGCCAAACAGGGTATAGCATTTGATAAGTCTAAGATTGAATGCTTCAATTGTCAAAGGACTGGACACTTTGCAAGGGAATGCAAGTTTGCCAAGTATCAAGCAAACAGGATGATTGAGAAACCCAAAACCCAGATTGAAATCAAGGAAGTTCCTGAACCAAAACCAAAAGCTTTAGTGGCTCAAGAAAATCTATCAGAGGTTGACTGGAGTACTGAATTTGATGATGAACCAGTCACTCTATCTATGGTTGCAATGGAGGAATTTGATTGGAGCACAGCTTTTGATGAGGAACCAGGATGTCTTGCTTTGGATTCTACTGAAGATCTTGGAGGCTTTGATTGGAGCATGGAAAGTGAAGATGAACCTGTTCTGCTGGCTTTGGTTGCTACTTCACCTACTTCACCTACTGCTACTGAGGTATGCTCTAAGTGTAATAATGTTTATCAAAAGGTACTTAATGATTATGTGTCTGAAAGAGATAAACATAATAAAGCTAGGACTGAAGTTCTTGGTTATCAATTGACTTTAGAGTCAATGGAAGCCAAAATAATAACACATGAAAACAATGAAGTAGCTTGGGCAGAACAATATAAGCAACAGGATTATCAATTAAAACTAAGTGAATGGAAGTTAGGATGTAAGGTGTCTGAATTAGAAAAGATGACTAAAGAAAGAGATGCTTTGTTAGATAAACTTGCTAGTTGGAAAGAAGCTGGTCTTACACATGCTAGTTTTTGTGAAAAACAAAGAAGAGCAAATATTAAAACAGGACTAGGTTATGGTGTTGAGTATAGTAGTTCAGAAGAGAACCCAACTAGTGATAAGGAACAAGAAAGTTCAGAGGAACTCTCAACTAGTGAATTTGAAACTTGCTCAGAAGAAAACAGATCTAGTAGTGAGGAACCCATTAGCCCAACACCTCCTGAATTTAAGAAAGATGAGGGGTATCATGCAGTTCCTCATGCCATTGGAAGTTTTCAACCACCTAGGAAAGATGTTTCTTGTTTTGGAGTAGACAATCTAGAGTTTAGGAATAAGCTTAAGGGTCAATCTAAATCAAGTTCATCTAAGGAAAAAGTTGAGATTCTTAAGAATGATGGGAATGCTAGGGAATCAGGGAATAACAACAATGATAAGAGATTTTCTAAAGTTTTTTCAAAACCAGCAGTATTTTCTCAAAGAACTGCTAGTCATTCAGCAGTTCCTTCACATACTACTTTTCAACGTACTGCTAACTTTAGAAACTCTTTTCATAATTCACCTAGAGGTCATACTGGTCTTGGCTATAAACCTCAAAGAACAGGATTTGGGTCAATGAATCAAAAATTATGCTTTGTTTGTTATAGTCCTAATCACTTGATAAAAGATTGTAACTTACATTCAGATTACTTAAGTCAATGCCCAAAGACTAAATCTGCTCAACATAGGCCAACAGAGACAAAACCAGTTTCACACAAACCAGTTTGGAATTATTCAAATAGGGTCAACCATAGTAATTTCACAAAAACCTATAGGTACCCTCAACAGAAAAGATCTTTTTCAAAACAACCAGTACCTTTAGGTCACACTTTTCAAGGTACTTGTAAGCCAAAAACAGTATTCTCTCAAAGTACTGTTAGGAGTTTTTCACCCAATCAAGGTACTGCTTATAAAAGGCCTTACAGAAGAGTCCCTAAACCACAGACCTCAACACAAAAAAGTTAAAACAGTGTGTGTCAAGATGTAGACATCTAAAAGAGTTCGTTGTGTTCTAGGCATCAAGTTCCTACAACGGATGCCTAGGTTTTGTATTAGTTGTTTTTAGAGATGATGATGAAAAACTTTGTTGTCAATAACATATGATGTTCTTATTATTCCGCTGCATGATCATATTGTCTATGTTATTGTTAACCCTAGAGGCTCAAAACGATCTTAACAATTGGTATCAGAGCTAAACTGATTCACACTAATTAATGAAGGGTTGTCGTTTAGCATGTATTAATCTGATTGGTGGACTCTTCTTTATTTGATTAGTTGATTGGTGTCAATCAATAATTACCTCGTACGGGTTTATTATTCCTGATCGTGGGTCAAGAAGGAAAGTACTGCTGGGGACCAACCAGTACTTTCAGAATGTATGGGTGGAAAGGAACATATTGCTGAAAAAGAAAGTTGTTTTTCTAACAAAGATCAAGTTTTAAAACATAAGAAAGTAATTGATCATGTTCACAAAAATAGTGGAAATTACATACTTAAAGATTTTAAGTATGTGACTCCACAAGGGTAACACAAGTCAGTAATGGCTTGGGTTCCTAAAAGAAACTAACTTTCTTATCATTGTGCAGGGCAACCCAGAAGAGGAGCTAAAGGATCATTTAATTGTTGATAGTGGTTGCTCTGGAAGCATGACAGGAGAAAAGGAGATTCTGTCAGATTTTAAGCCATACTTTGGAGGAAAAGTTGCTTTTGGGGATGATGCTACTGGAGGGAGAATTACT
>LBNU01028207.1:0-36888 GCA_014162995.1 Artemisia annua | reverse complement strand
CGCTTTCTCGTCGTCTTGCTAGTCTCCATAAAAAACCCACAGACCGAGCAAGTGCAAGCAACATCCACGAGCATGATCACGAGGAGGAGGACGATCACCATGGAGGTTTTGGGGTCATAACTATGGCTGGAAGCAACGAGGGAGCAACCATGAGAGGTGAGCTTGGCTCGATGAGTATGGAAAGCCACAAATTTGGCATGAAAAAGCGCAGTAATCAATCACTTCCTCCGCTAACAACCTACCTCAATAGCAACTTTCAAGGTGTCAACAATTCCATCATGGTTGAGGGAAGTTACTCTTCCAATGATCCTGGCATCCATTTGGATGTCGAGGACTATGAGCAAAAGCAAGGAGAGGCCGGCTTGCGTAGACATGGAAGAAAAGGCAAGCAGAAAGCCCATTCCGGATCGTCATCTACGAGCTCGAGTGACCATTCTACTTAATATAATGTTCGTATGCTAGCTTGCCACAAACATATATACATACATACAAGAACAAACTACTAGCTTGTTGAGTGCTTTGTTAATCTATATAATGGTTTGAAACAGTCAAAGAAATAAATTATATATGTAATTGTGTTACTAATCTTAGTGGAAGAGTTATGGCCTGCAAATAAAACTTCTACTATATCATTTTGTTTAATTTATCTCATACCAAATGTCCAAATTTGTTCTACCAATTAATGCCTTACTTTCTCATTAGTTGACGTATACTCATATAGCACTGACCTTTATCGATAATAAAAGAAGTAACAAATGGTCAAATGTAGATATTTTATAGTATTCTGCAAAAGTATTAAGAAGATCTAAAAAAATACTCTTTCTAATTTTATTTTTTTTTTTTTTTTTTTTTTCAATTCTTATATATTAAGACCATGATTTTTTTTGGAAATGCAAAGATTTTATAAATGGCCTATGCATAAATAGCAAGGCAAGAATACACCCGATAACAGACTCCAAGAAGGAGACCTAAGACAAGAAGCCACAATTACATACCAAATAAAGCAAAACACCTAAACACCCACAAGAAAAACGCCCAAAAACACCTAGAGATACAACACAACAACTAACTATAAGCCTGAGGCCGACTCAAAAGAAGCACCAGGAGACGAGACCCATCTAGACCAATCAAATTCAATTCTCGGGCATCTATTTGATATCCAAAGAAGAGAGAGAGATTGAATGCTCGGAAACACATAATTAAACCAACTCATAATTATGGGTTAGCATATGTGACAATATTAAGACCATGATTAAACCAACTCATAATAAAGAGCTTGAATGAGTTGTTAAATCCTCCATTATGGGTTAGCATATGTGAAATTCATAATTGTCAGTGGTTATGGATTGAATGGACAACCTTATTAGCATTTTTGTCGGTCTGGCCATTTTAATACAGTAATATGTTACGTTAACAAATTGGTAACACCTCGGTTTTTTTTTTTCCCCCTTTTGAACTGACTTTAGTTTGCAGCTACCTTAATTTCCAAACAAGTCGACCATGGTTTACAACAATTATATATTTACTTCCCACGGTAGCTATACAGCGCAACACTTAGGGGTGCTTGGTAGGATGTTTTTTAGGGTGGGTATTGGTAAAGGTAATGAAAAATAATGCTTGGTGCTATGTAATTGAATGACCCATTATCCAATAGTGGTAATGGACCATTACACAATAAATTGAGGGAATGATTTTTTTCTCTCTTTCCCTTTCCCCACTATTATCATTATCTTTCCCTTTCTTTTTCTCAAATTTGAACCAAGCACACCCTTAGTATTTGATTATCTATTAGATTTAAGACACTTTTAATAACGATAATTCAATGTCTTAGAATCCGGTTTAACCCGGCTGGTTGAACCAGTAGCCGGTGTAGTAAGTGGGCCATTGTAAGCTGAGTTTTTGTTGAAATTGACTCGGGTTGACCCGTTGAGTTTTCATGACCCGGGTTGAACGCAGGTTTTAAAACATTGATAATACTTGTTAGTTGCTATAAATACTTGTAAACCTTTTTCCTTGTAGTCGTATAGTTTACAGTTTACAGGATACTTGGAAGAATAATGGAATAATAAGACAATACAATAAAGAATAAATGGTTTTTCTTAATATATAACAAAAAAACTCAATATTAAACATGAACAAAATAATTTTACAAATTACATTCCAGTAAAAATTCTCTTTTAAATGTTACCGTTACCAGATCGGAGAACAACAACTAATAACCACTTGTAATCATTCGTCATCTTCCTTAACTTGTCTCTATATCTAAAAAAACAATAAATGAATTTGATACATACAAACAGTAACAACAAAACATAACATTATATAATAACAGATCTCAATAAATTAATCAACTTGAACGTCTGAACTTGGAGCTGGTACTTGAGCTGTATCTCACAGTCTGAGGCAATCCAACGTTATCAGATCCAAGAAGCTTCCTGATCTCAGATCTAACCTTAAAAAGAACATGTTTCCAGCTGCCTTTATCATTAGATTTAAGAAAAGACGTTTCCTCTTGGTTAAACTCGAGATCTTGCGCGAAAACAGGTTTTCTAGATAAGATCCAGCTCCAGCCCCAGTCCCACCAGTTTCTTATAGAAGTTGAAGCTGATTCACCCATTGATGATACTGACTTTGAACGTTGCATGGCCCATGCAGTTGCAGCTGTAGTCGTGGGTTGAATATGCAATGATATTGAGGAGAGTCTACGTCGCATGCCTGCGGTTGCGGCTGATAACGAATCGGCTGGAGCTGGTTGATGAGAAACTGGGAGTGATCTTTCTCTTTTTAACATTGAAGACATTTTTTTTTTCTTTTTTTGTTGTTGTTTGTGAAATGAATGAATGGAGAAATATAATTATAAGGTGTGAAATGAGGGAAATGTATGAAAGACAGGTTGTAAGTTATGTTGTTAATGTAAATGTTGGAAAAAGGTGGTGGGATCCATCAATGACAGCGTACCATATGGACCCATAATATAGTACTCTACAATGGTAATGTTTACATTGATGAGTCAGAACTCAGATGTATTACTTTGACTTTCTTACCAATGCTACCTTGTCGGTCAATCATTATTCATTAACTCTTCTTTTCTTTCTTTCGATTTGAATTGTTTGTGTGTTATTAACGGGTCAAATCTTCTTTAATTAATTAGATTAAGGTTTACAACACAAAGCCCCTTTCTTTTTGTTAATATTTGCTTTCTAACGGGTATCTTGCGCATAATTATTAGATTGTAAGTAGCGACGTACCGTGCGTAACGACGGTGCATTCAACATAGTTATACTTGTATGCGGTTTAGTTGTAGTTATTGCGAGAAAAAAAAAAAAAAAAATATGAATTGAACAAACAATAATGAAAGGTTGATGATAGAACAAATTTAAACTACTAACTTAATGGTAAATGCTAATTCTTTTATTTCTTTATCATGAGATGCGAAGAATTTAGATATTTATGTGAGATGATTGAGCCTAATGATTGTAACGAAATAATGCCAGTACTTACAAAATGTTGATTTTGAGTCAGTTCTTGGTTGTGTAAGTTGAGAGACGACTTACGCGTAGCTCCCTCAAGAACCTTTGTGTTCTGACTTCTTCAATAGCATAGGGGAACAAAATGGGTTTGACTTGAGTACTGTTGGCCAAGACCTAAGTATATATTTGTTTAGCTATAAAAATTGTTTGTGTGTTTATATGCTTTTTAAGGTGAGATAAGCAAGTAGAAATCGGTGACCGTCTCTTAAAAGAATCAAAGATAACTTGAAAACATGCTTCATCTCTTACGCGGTGTCAACAAGAGGAACAATTGAACTAGAAGTTGAAGACTCAAATAAGCAAAACATGACAAAAACTTGATGATTTTAACGTCTCTCGCTGAAAAAATACTAAGATATTTTGGCATTCAAAATATCTTTAATTACAATATTTAGACGAGACTTATCCAAAAGCAAAAGAAAGAAATAAAGTGATTGTAAGAAGGAGGGAGATCCTCTCAAGTTAGAAAATGAACTTGAGTCAAGTTGGGTGTTTGTAAGCCATTGGATTTAATCCAATGGCTCAAATCAAAAGAACTTCTTTTGATTTGAGTCATTGGATTAAATCCAATGGCTTACAAACACCCAACTTGACTCAAGTTCATTTTCCAACTTAAGACAATCCTAATCCTTGTAAGAAAAGCCAAACAAATTCGAGTTTGGTTAAGTGAATAGTTATCAAAAGATCTTAATCTTGCCAAAAATAAAAGCATTAAATGGAAAGCGTACTTCTCTACTAGATGCTTAACGCATTTATATACTCACACTTGTATTCATGCTTATATAAGAGAATGTTCATCAAGAGTAAGTGACTTGTTCCAATTATTGAACATTCAAGATGAGCATTTACGTTGTCTTTTTGAACTAGCAATACTCTTTAATTTCAATTAGGGAGGTTTAAAGTTCACTTACAAACTTTAATTGAGGTTTAAGTTTGTATGTCAAAGAACGTACTATTATCATTCAGTTAAGGGTGTATTTTGCAACACACTCTGTAATTCTTTTGATTCATTTTTAATAAAGAATTAAAAATTGAAATGTAATAATGGTTATGTTTTATGAATACTGATACATCTTTGTAAAAGTAAAACATGGATTAGTTGACTAGTTTGTTATAACTTATTGTTTCATTTACAAACAAAGGTCCAACATAGTATCATACGCCCTCTAAATAATTTTGATAATACACTTGTTGAATGGCTAAATGGATAAACGAAGATGACCATTGTTCATGTTACTCGTGAAAAAATTAGCTTTTTCAGGTTTTGATATATGTTACCTAAACGGTGTTTCTATCATATTTTCTTTTTTCTTCCTTGACCATTCAAAATGTTTATCTAACTGAAACCTTACTCTTTGATAAGACTTAAAGAACGCCTTACTCTTTGAGTGAATTTAACTTGAAGATGATAATTAATGGAAAACTTGTTTTCACCCTCACTGATAAGGTATATGTTGCTAGAACACTAACTAATGATGGAGATGGATCACGTGCTAAAAATATGAAAATTAATTTATAAGCTATATAAAGTAGCATTTGAAATTATTAGATTACATATATTATTTTAATAGAAGCGTTTATAATTTTTGTCTATCAAACAAATATTAAAATATATTTTCTTGTAAGAAAATAAACATAATCGTCTATAGTAATAGTTTTGTGTGCTAAAGATGCTTTTGATACTTTTCAATAATGTTTAAAGTGGTTTATTAACTACTAGTTTTTAACCTCGTATATATACATGGTTGTTAAATAAAAATATTCTAGAAATTTAGCAAAATCTACTATAAAATTGTGTAAAATATATTATACTTATATAGTTACAAACAAGCACGGGTTTTACATAAATTTTTTGTTATATATTTATATCGATTAATATTTTGTATATATTTTTGTTCGACAAAGTATTTAAATTGGTTTTACTGACATATTGTTGAGGGTGAGGTTATTTAATTTTTATTATTGATATTATGTTATAGACATTATGTGTGTTAATAGCGCGTAGTTACTCTTGAAAAAAATATTTTCCTGAATATTCGAAAATAGTGTCGTTGCTTATAGATATAATCTCGTGTGTTTATTTTCATCTCGAAGTAACCTGTGAGATTGTGCAGTCGATTTGATATTTATATTCATGTTAATAATAATTTTAGCCTTATTTATTTTTTAAATCCGTGTATGCGTGGTTAAACTCATAAAGAGTTTGATTAAATTAAAACCAATTTTGACGACTNAAGTAGCATTTGAAATTATTAGATTACATATATTATTTTAATAGAAGCTTTTATAATTTTTGTCTATCAAACAAATATTAAAATATATTTTCTTGTAAGAAAATAAACATAATCGTCTATAGTAATATTTTTGTGTGCTAAAGATGCTTTTGATACTTTTCAATAATGTTTAAACTGGTTTATTAACTACTAGTTTTTAACCTCGCACATATACATGGTTGTTAAATAAAAATATTCTAGAAATTTATGCAAAATCTACTATAAAATTGTGTAAAATATATTATACTTATATAGTTACAAACAAGCACGGGTTTTACATAAATTTTTTGTTATATATTTATATCGATTAATATTTTGTATATATTTTTGTTCGACAAAGTATTTAAATTGGTTTTACTGACATATTGTTGAGGGTGAGGTTATTTAATTTTTATTATTGATATTATGTTATAGACATTATGTGTGTTAATAGCGCGTAGTTACTCTTGAAAAAAATATTTTCCTGAATATTCGAAAATAGTGTCGTTGCTTATAGATATAATCTCGTGTGTTTATTTTCATCTCGAAGTAACCTGTGAGATTGTGCAGTCAATTTGATATTTATATTCATGTTAATAATAATTTTAGCCTTATTTATTTTTTAAATCCGTGTATGCGTGGTTAAACTCATAAAGAGTTTGATTAAATTAAAACCAATTTTGACGACTATTATCTCAACACTATATAAAACAAGGTTGGGTTTAGGCAAGTTTACCCCCAAAAATACTTAAAACTCGCCACGTGGCATTTTCCTACAATCTACGGTTCACAATAAAACTACATCCTAAAAATCCTCACAACATTAAACTACAACACATTCTTCTCCCCCAAATCCAAAACGTTAAGATCAAAACCACCTAAATCATTAACCTAAATCAAAATGATTCAAACACATCTTACCCTAAATCAAATTAGCCCCATCAATGCATACCCTAAAAAATCCGTTAATCCTAAAACAAAATCAGCCCAACGATCGGTATTCAATCAAATGTATAATATTCACATGATGATTCAATCAATCAATAAGTATTTCTATCATCATAAACCGAATAATCAATCTGCATACAGGTTTGTTTTTTTAAGTTTTTAGGTTTTTAGTTTTTTTTTATATTTTTTAAATTTGTGTTTTGAATGTGTAAATAAAAATCAAACGTTTATGATGATGTTGTAATTGTAGGAAAGTAACTAATTAGTGTATAACAAATTTATAATGTTGTGCATATTTTTCGGTAACTAATTATTGTAATTATTGTCAAAATTAGGGATATATAGTGTATAAAAAATTTATGATGTTTTAATTGTATGAAAGTAACTGAACTTAATGTTGGAAAGTTTAAAAATTAGGGATATAGTGTATCAAAAATTGATAATGTTGTGCATAATTTTCGGTAAGTAATTATTCCCCACATTTTTTGCCTTGATTATCAAAAATTTTGAAATTTGAATTACATCTTGACCTAATAATCTGCTATAAATTGGTTTAGAATACCAAGTGTTCATCACCCATTTTTACAACTCCCATCTAAATTATTCTCTGAAGCAAAAGGTATTTTGTGTTATTCATAAACACGAAAAATTTGATAATTTATTCTTATATCAGAAGTTTGATCAATATACATCTTTAATATATACATTACTGATATTTACATTTTCTTTTGTAGATACAAATAATGGAACTCAATTTGACTCCATTGTGTGACATAGATCCTATGTTAGATGATATCAAGGTTGTTGCACGCTGCATTAGCAAGTGGAAACCCCATACTTTTGGAAAGCCCAGTGTTTACAATGTTTAGATTCGTGATGTGTCAGATGTTTTACTTTGACTTTCTTACCAATGCTACCTTGTCGGTCAATCATTATTCATTAACTCTTCTTTTCTTTCTTTCGATTTGAATTGTTTGTGTGTTATTAACGGGTCAAATCTTCTTTAATTAATTAGATTAAGGTTTACAACACAAAGCCCCTTTCTTTTTGTTAATATTTGCTTTCTAACGGGTATCTTGCGCATAATTATTAGATTGTAAGTAGCGACGTACCGTGCGTAACGACGGTGCATTCAACATAGTTATACTTGTATGCGGTTTAGTTGTAGTTATTGCGAGAAAAAAAAAAAAAAAAATATGAATTGAACAAACAATAATGAAAGGTTGATGATAGAACAAATTTAAACTACTAACTTAATGGTAAATGCTAATTCTTTTATTTCTTTATCATGAGATGCGAAGAATTTAGATATTTATGTGAGATGATTGAGCCTAATGATTGTAACGAAATAATGCCAGTACTTACAAAATGTTGATTTTGAGTCAGTTCTTGGTTGTGTAAGTTGAGAGACGACTTACGCGTAGCTCCCTCAAGAACCTTTGTGTTCTGACTTCTTCAATAGCATAGGGGAACAAAATGGGTTTGACTTGAGTACTGTTGGCCAAGACCTAAGTATATATTTGTTTAGCTATAAAAATTGTTTGTGTGTTTATATGCTTTTTAAGGTGAGATAAGTAAGTAGAAATCAGTGACCGTCTCTTAAAAGAATCAAAGATAACTTGAAAACATGCTTCATCTCTTACGCGGTGTCAACAAGAGGAACAATTGAACTAGAAGTTGAAGACTCAAATAAGCAAAACATGACAAAAACTTGATGATTTTAACGTCTCTCGCTGAAAAAATACTAAGATATTTTGGCATTCAAAATATCTTTAATTACAATATTTAGACGAGACTTATCCAAAAGCAAAAGAAAGAAATAAAGTGATTGTAAGAAGGAGGGAGATCCTCTCAAGTTAGAAAATGAACTTGAGTCAAGTTGGGTGTTTGTAAGCCATTGGATTTAATCCAATNATTTGATATTTATATTCATGTTAATAATAATTTTAGCCTTATTTATTTTTTAAATCCGTGTATGCGTGGTTAAACTCATAAAGAGTTTGATTAAATTAAAACCAATTTTGACGACTATTATCTCAACACTATATAAAACAAGGTTGGGTTTAGGCAAGTTTACCCCCAAAAATACTTAAAACTCGCCACGTGGCATTTTCCTACAATCTACGGTTCACAATAAAACTACATCCTAAAAATCCTCACAACATTAAACTACAACACATTCTTCTCCCCCAAATCCAAAACGTTAAGATCAAAACCACCTAAATCATTAACCTAAATCAAAATGATTCAAACACATCTTACCCTAAATCAAATTAGCCCCATCAATGCATACCCTAAAAAATCCGTTAATCCTAAAACAAAATCAGCCCAACGATCGGTATTCAATCAAATGTATAATATTCACATGATGATTCAATCAATCAATAAGTATTTCTATCATCATAAACCGAATAATCAATCTGCATACAGGTTTGTTTTTTTAAGTTTTTAGGTTTTTAGTTTTTTTTTATATTTTTTAAATTTGTGTTTTGAATGTGTAAATAAAAATCAAACGTTTATGATGATGTTGTAATTGTAGGAAAGTAACTAATTAGTGTATAACAAATTTATAATGTTGTGCATATTTTTCGGTAACTAATTATTGTAATTATTGTCAAAATTAGGGATATATAGTGTATAAAAAATTTATGATGTTTTAATTGTATGAAAGTAACTGAACTTAATGTTGGAAAGTTTAAAAATTAGGGATATAGTGTATCAAAAATTGATAATGTTGTGCATAATTTTCGGTAAGTAATTATTCCCCACATTTTTTGCCTTGATTATCAAAAATTTTGAAATTTGAATTACATCTTGACCTAATAATCTGCTATAAATTGGTTTAGAATACCAAGTGTTCATCACCCATTTTTACAACTCCCATCTAAATTATTCTCTGAAGCAAAAGGTATTTTGTGTTATTCATAAACACGAAAAATTTGATAATTTATTCTTATATCAGAAGTTTGATCAATATACATCTTTAATATATACATTACTGATATTTACATTTTCTTTTGTAGATACAAATAATGGAACTCAATTTGACTCCATTGTGTGACATAGATCCTATGTTAGATGATATCAAGGTTGTTGCACGCTGCATTAGCAAGTGGAAACCCCATACTTTTGGAAAGCCCAGTGATGTTTGGTCATTAGACTTTGTATTACAAGATGCTCAGGTATGTACAATCCTATACAATGCCCATTTTCTAGAATGTTTAAGGAAATTAATACCAAATACCGCAAAAGATTACAATAGTATATTTGTATAGTTGGTTGATGGATCTGTATTACTTTTTAATTTGTGCCCAACAATAGTTGTATAATGGATATGTTTTTCTTACCACAAGTTATGTGTATAATACAATATCCTTTGTTATCAGTTTACTCTTTTGTAGAGATAGGCATGTCCTATACAATGCCCATTTTTTATAATGTTTAATGGAATTAATACCAAAAAGACACTAAACAATACAATAGTATATTGTTTTAGGATTAACGGATTTTTCTAACATGTCAAAATATTATTGTGAAAATATTTGTATATTTGGCTGATGGATTTGTATTACTTTTTAATTTGTTCCCAATTATAGTTGTATAATGGATCTTTTTTTTCCTTACAACAAGTTATGTGTATAATACACTTACCTTTGTTATCAGTTTACTCTTTGAGTGGAATGTGTTTTTCAAGTCCTCAATCTGAATTTGTAAATAATGGTTCTGTTTTTTCTTACAAATTGGTTTGTTGATAAGTATGATTTGAATTCAAAGCTATCATTTCGTGTATTTAAATGCACACAACCAGCATGCTTTATGTTTTGATGGTTAATATATATTTCAGGGTAACCGTTTTCACTGTACATGCAAGAAGGACCATATTAATAAGTTCCAGCTTTTGATCGATGAAGGATCATGTTACAGAATCGGTAACTTTGGTGTAGGAGAGAATGGAGGCAACTATCCATTACTAAGCCATCGTTACAAATTGAATCTTTACAGAAACTCTTCTGTGACAAGGCTGGCAAGTTTCGACAACAATGTGCGTGGATTCAAATTTGAGCCGTTCTCCAACTTATATGTTAGACAGTTTGCTGAATCAGAGAGCGTTGGTTAGTATTACATCTTACAAGACATTCATGATGAATCACATATTATTTTTTTTGTTAATCATTTGATTTTATTAATTAAAATGCAGATGTGATTGGAACCATTATATCTATTTCTAACTTGATACCCTTTACCAAGTATGGGAAGGAAAAGAAAAGAAGAAATCTTATTATTGAAGATGTTGAGTATGTTTTTCTTCAAACATTTTATTAACCATACATTTATAACTCTTATACATTTTCGTTTATATATATCATATCATCTGTAACAGAGGGATTCAGCTTCAATGTTGTTTCTTTGATGCTTGGGCTTCAAAATTTGATAAATTACACGCCCAGAGGGAGAAAGTCGGTCATGTCGTAATGATATTGCAGCTTGCTAAAGTGTCGTATTTTGGTGGTAAACATCATATCATTAACTAATATATTTCAATATTTTTTACAAAAAATTAATAATTGCTATTGTGTATGTAAATTATACAGATAAGCCATCTGTAACCAATGCTATGTGGGGCTCAAAACTCTATATGAATGAGGACATACCTGAAATCAATTCCTTCAGACAAATGTAACACCATCCTTTTCATGATACTTTTTGCTTACCTGTTACATGCTTCCTTTTTAATGTTTAGTTAAGTATATTTAATGTTGGTTCTTATAGGTATGAAAGTCAGGATGGTTATGATCCCGCTAAACATAGCATTTCGGTTTACTCCTCTGCCAAAAAAGAATTGACATCGGAAGATTTTTTCAAGGGCGCTGTTAAGAAGATGGTTGGCAGTATCCGTGATACTGATGATGTAAGTTTATATTATAAAATTCTGTTTTCATTAAGCAATTTAAACAGAGTATACAGTTCATATTATAATCCTTTAAACCAATATTACTTGCAGGAATATAACTGTATTGTCTATGCCAAAATTCACAAGCTTCATCGAGAGCATGGCTGGGCATACCTTGCTTGCAAGAGGTGTGGATGTAAGGCAACAGAAATTGAAAAAAAGCACACATATTCAAATTAATCGCAAGATTTTACCTCAACACAGGCCATATATATGTTGGTAATCCCAGTGTCATCAATCATTTTTTACGTAATTGTGTAACATCCGAGACCAAAAGAAATTCAAGTTAAGCTCTCGTAGGGGAAGAAACTGCGGGGTGCGTGTTCATATAAGTTAATTTGACTTACAGCTCAACGAATGACAAAGATTCTGAATGTAAACTATAAGGGTGCAACCTTTAGCTATACGAGACAGTGATAGAATTATAGTTGTCACTAAGCCATCCAATGTTTTGGTAAGTGTGCGGTTCACGTGGATACCCTCCCGCAATGAGTGAGTAAATATGCGAATTTCACCCGCTGGTGTGTTTAAGGGCAACAACTTAAGTGCAACTTTAAATTATCCATGAATACTCCATAGTATTTTGCTTGCCTAAAACTTGAGAGTAACTTTGAGTGGTTGTTGATTTAGTGAGAGACCAAATGCAATAGTTGAGTCAAAATATTAGGCTGGGAGTAACAAGTAGACAAGACCGCATTCACCACGGCATCTTAGCATCACATCAGTTTTCTCTCCCTACAACCCAACTTCACTATAAACTTAGTGTAATAAGTAAATACAAATATACTCTATAAAAACACACACATAACGAACCTCCGAAACTAAGTCGTCCAGCGACCGAGTTCTCCAATTTTTGGCTAAAGATGTGTGCTTCATGGGACATGCACTATGTCACACTAGACTTGGGGGGCTTGTAGACGCATAGTCTGGACTAGGCCAGGAATGGGCTAGGCCCGGCGACAGCGGCCCACTCTACACCTAAAACCCTAATTCATGCCTTATAATACATGGATGGGATCCCTTTATTCAGCAGAACATACCAGGTTATCCTATACCTAGCTCTCACATGCTACAACGCATCTATACTAACTTGACCGTCGAAGGTGGATCCCGGGGCTACGGCCTCGGGTCCACTCCTAACGGGTTCTCTTTGTTGACAGATCTAATAGGGCTCGAGAAGACGACTAACGGCCCAAGGAGAGTCGTTGAATCGACCCGCGCCAGATTATGCATCAACAGTAATCCCAGTGTCATCAATCATTTTTTACGTAATTGTGTAACATCCGAGACCAAAAGAAATTCAAGTTAAGCTCTCGTAGGGGAAGAAACTGCGGGGTGCATGTTCATATAAGTTAATTTGACTTACAGCTCAACGAATGACAAAGATTCTGAATGTAAACTATAAGGGTGCAACCTTTAGCTATACGAGACAGTGATAGAATTATAGTTGTCACTAAGCCATCCAATGTTTTGGTAAGTGTGCGGTTCACGTGGATACCCTCCCGCAATGAGTGAGTAAATATGTGAATTTCAACCGCTGGTGTGTTTAAGGGCAACAACTTAAGTGCAACTTTGAATTATCCATGAATACTCCATAGTTTTTTGCTTGCCTAAAACTTGAGAGTAACTTTGAGTGGTTGTTGATTTAGTGAGAGACCAAGAGTCAAAATATTAGGCCGGGAATAACAAGTAGACAAGACCGCATTCACCACGGCATCATAGCATCACATCAGTTTTCTCTCTCTACAACCCAACTTCACTATAAACTTAGTGTAATAAGTAAATACAAATATATTCTACAAAAACCATTTAATAAAAACACACACATAATGAACCTCCGAAACTAAGTCGTCCAGCGACCGAGTTCTCCAATTTTTGGCTAAAGATGCGTGCTTCATGGATGACTGTAGTAAGCAAGACGCGTGCAAAAGAGTGCCAAGTGGACCTAGACGCATGCTTCATGGTATTATCACGGAAGGTCTCATAAACTAAAAAAGTTAACAAAAAAAACTCCAAAATTGCCAATCAAGGAACTTGAACCCAAGTCCTCGCAACAAAGCATCAAGAACAATGAGGTAAACCATCGGACCAACACATTTTTAAATAAAACTAGAACGTTACCCGCGCAATGCGGCGACGAGTATCCTGTGACTATATTTTGCGTTATTCGGTTACACGTTTAGTTTTCGATTTTTAGTTTTCAGTTTTCAGTTTTCTGTTTTCAGTTTTCGGTTTTCTGTTTTCAGTTTTAAGTTTCCTGTTCTCAATTTTCTGTTTTCAGTTTTCAGTTTTTTGTTTTCTGTTTTCTGTTTTCAGTTTTCAGTTTCCAGTTTCGTGTTTTCAGTTTTCTGTTTTCAGTTTTCATATTTTATATTTCTATTTTGAGTTTTCTGTTTTTTGTTTTTCCTTTTAATGTTCGAATTCCTTCTTCCTCAATATTTGAAATCTTTCCATAATAAGTAAGTAAAAGTCTGAATTTTTAAGCCTTCCTAATTATAGAATTGTACTAAATGCTTTATAATGTATTATAGATGTTTCCATTAGTAAGTAAAATACGGAGTACAACATTTGAGATGTGATATTATTCTTTAGATAGTCAGGTTTCCAGAATACGTTAATTATTATTATTATTTTTTATTATTTTAGAAAATTGGTTGTCATTAGTCTCAAACAACTATTCCCAATATAGTCAATACTTGGTTCTTCCATCAAGTATCTTTGCTTAACAGATCGAACATCGTTATGTATCATAAAAATAGGTAAACAGAGAAAAATTTTTCTTCAGGTTATCTCGGGGAAGTAGAACTTTCTTCAATCGATGTACGCAGTCTAATTAGTATTCTTGTAACTGTTTTCGTACTTTTCAGTTTCTTGGTCATTCTTAAAATATATGTTCACTCAACGAGTTTTAGACCATAGCCTCTTTTATGGACTTCGGTAACATTTACCACTAGACCACCTTTCAAATAGTTTGTCCTTTGTCTATCATGCCATCGTCCGTGTCATGTACTACACAATCTAATGTTCTCTAAAATGACATGTCTCTTTCTTGTCTTTGCATTCGAGTATATTGAAAATTTAGTTGGTACATAGATTGCTTGTACCCTGATATAATAAAATTCAAGTTAACAACGACCAACTCTGATATAATAAAATTCAAGTTAACATGATGTTGATCGTTGTTAACTTGAATTTCATTATATCAGGGTGTACAAGCTATCTATGTAACAACTTAACTTTTCATAATCACTTGGCCTAATGGCAAAAGGGCTTGTTACTATCACTCTAAAATGTGTGAGGACTCAAGTTCAATATATATATATATATATATATATATATATATATATATATATATATATATATATATATATATATATATATATATATATTTTTTTTAAACAGCAACCTTTTTTTATTACGACCAAAACCAACCTTACATAAGAAAAGGCCCCTCTACAAGACATAGAAAAGGACCACCAAAAGACCCAACAAAGCGAATGAGAAAAGAAAAGAAATCATGGCCTAGCTTACAAATAAGCCCGACTAAAGCCTAAAAAAGAACAAACCCCCACAGCTAACGATCGACGCAAAGCTAGGTGTGATTTGCCGCTCTCACATGCCATGTGTTCGGAACAATCAAGCCACTGATCCAATCCTCCCACTTCAAATTAAAGCAATCCACTCGAACACCCTTCCTTGAGCTTCTTTGAACAAATCTGGAATGTGAGCCTCGTTCCTTTTAAATACCACTTGATTTCTATTCATCTAGATCAAGTACAACACCGCCCATACAGTCCCTTCCCTTATATCTCTCTTAAGTCTTGTATAGGCACATGCTTCAACGAGATGGAGCACATCTTCAACTGAGAGCAGATTTTGCATACCTACATCCCACCACTCAAACACCTTATCCCAAATCGGTTTAACTTTCGGGCAAAAACAAAGCAATGATCCAACGATTCAATTGACTCCTCACAACACAGGCATGATACCGAATGTAAGTCGATACCCATGTTGTCAAGAACTACTCGAACTGGGATTCTCCTATGATACAAACGCCAAACAAAGATACACACTTTTTTTGGTATAATCTTGCACCAAGAGGTCTCGAAGATACACCCTGATGTTTCAAGAATCTTAGAGTCCACCATGTCACGTAGTTTCTTAACAGTAAAGCTCTCACCATCATTGAGTCGCCACTTGCACTTATCCTTAGTATCTTTCTTGCTAGGTGCAAATAACCTTAAGTGGCCACACCAACCTCCTGAAAAGGGAGGGCTTTACATGGTTTGAATATGTGTAGTAGTGGGTTCAAATCCCGTGGATAAGTCGGGCAAAAAGGTTAAAAATGAGAGAAAAGTCTCGGTGAGTCTCCAAATTAATAGATTTTACCGTTATAAAAAAAAAGGTTTTGCAAAAACTAATTGTTCGAGTAAAAAATTGTTTACGGGAGACGAGAGTGGGCAGCTGGCATTGGCAATGTTTTTGTCGGTGACACCACACACCCAATCATTAGAACACACATGGCCACCTTCCTTATTCGCATAATCCAATCCAATGCCATACAGCTTATATATTTTTTGTTTCTTCCGCTTCTATTCCCTTTATTCAACACATACCGGATGCTTTTCTATGATATATAGAACAACTAACATGCTTTTGAAGTTTAACTTAAATAATCTTAACTGTTGGATTTGTCGATAACCGATTTATAACAAGCATAAGTAATTAACAATGTATGATAGCATGTATAACATGTATCTAACTACACGAGTCCTCCTTTTGGAAGATGTTAGTACTTAACAACAAATATGGTGGCAATGCTATTGAATGATGATGAAGTAAATGCTGTACTTAAGTAGAACAAGACATTGAACCCTAGGTGAAGCAATCCCTTCATCACTTCTCTCTTTTAGCCTCGAATTAAAGATTTAAAGTCATTAAAATGCTTGAATTGCTACCAAAGGAAGGCATTTCCCCTCTTTGAAAAATTCCATTTTTAGATTGTGTTTGTGTACAACCTCTATTTAAAATGCAACCTAGCTAGAATTAAGGTACCATCACTTGTGTCTCTTAATTCTTAAAAAGGAAACAATAATAATGTCGGTTCATGAGTCAGGGGAGAAGCAACAAAAGCATCATCTTGATCGTGAAATTCGAGATATGATGTCTACGCTTTCTCGTCGTCTTGCTAGTCTCCATAAAAAACCCACAGACCGAGCAAGTGCAAGCAACATCCACGAGCATGATCACGAGGAGGAGGACGATCACCATGGAGGTTTTGGGGTCATAACTATGGCTGGAAGCAACGAGGGAGCAACCATGAGAGGTGAGCTTGGCTCGATGAGTATGGAAAGCCACAAATTTGGCATGAAAAAGCGCAGTAATCAATCACTTCCTCCGCTAACAACCTACCTCAATAGCAACTTTCAAGGTGTCAACAATTCCATCATGGTTGAGGGAAGTTACTCTTCCAATGATCCTGGCATCCATTTGGATGTCGAGGACTATGAGCAAAAGCAAGGAGAGGCCGGCTTGCGTAGACATGGAAGAAAAGGCAAGCAGAAAGCCCATTCCGGATCGTCATCTACGAGCTCGAGTGACCATTCTACTTAATATAATGTTNATACTCTCTCGTCGTCTTGCTAGTCTCCATAAAAAACCCACGGACCGAGCAAGTGCAAGCAACATCCACGACCATGATCAGGAGGAGGAGGACGATCACCATGGAGGTTTTGGGGTCATAACTATGGCTGGAAGCAACGAGGGAGCGACCATGAGAGGTGAGCTTGGCTCCATGAGTATGGAAAGCCACAAATTCGGCATGAAAAAGCGCAATGAGCAATCACTTCCTCCGCTAACAACCTACCTCAATAGCAACTTTCAAGGTGTCAACAATTCCATCATGATTGAGGGAAGTTACTCTTCCAATGATCCTGGCATACATTTGGATGTCGAGGACTATGAGCAAAAGCAAGGAGAGGCCGGCTTGCGTAGACATGGAAGAAAAGGCAAGCAGAAGGCCCATTCCGGATCGTCATCTACGAGCTCGAGTGACCATTCTACTTAATATAATGTTTGTATGCTAGCTAGCTTGCCACAAACATATATACATGCATACAAGAACAAACTACTTGTTGAGTGCTTTGTTAATCTATATCATGGTTTGAAATAGTCAAAGAAATAAATTATATACTATGTAATTGTGTTACTAATCTTAGTGGAAGAGTTATATATGGCCTGCAAATAAACTTCTACTATATATATCATTTTGTTTAATTTATATCGTGCCAAATCTGTTCTACCAAGTAATGCCTTACTTTCTCATTAGTTGACGTATACTCGTATAGCACTGAGCCACTGACCTTTATCGATAATAAAAGAAGTAACAAATGGTCAAATGTAGATATTTTGTAGTATTCTGCAAAAGTATTAAGAAAATCTAAAAAATACTCTTTCTAAGTTTTTTTCAATTCTTATATATTAAGACCAATAGACCATGATTAAACCAACTCATAATAAAGAGCTTGAATGAGTTGTTAAATCCTCCATGATGGGTTAGCATGTGTGAAATTCATAATTGTCAGTGGTTATGGATTGAATGGACAATCTTATTAACATTTTTGTCTGTCTGGCCATTTTAATACTATGTTACGTTAGCAAATTGGTAACATGTTTCTTAAGTTATCGACTTTAGTTTGCAACTATCTTAATTTCCAAACAAGTCGACCATGGTCTACAACAATTATATACTTCCCACGTCGATATACAGCGCAACACTTAGTATTTGACTATCTATTAGATTTAAGACACTTTTAATAACGATAATTCAATGTCTTAGAATCCGGTTTAACCCGGCTGGTTGAACTAGCAGCCGGTGTAGTGAGTGGAACATTGTAGGCTGAGTTTTTGTTGCAATTGACTTGGGATGACCCGTCGAGTTTACCACGGTTGAACGCAGGTTTTAAAACATTAATTAATGATTAATACTTGTAAGTTGCTATAAATTAACTTAAACAAATACTTGTAAACCTGTTTCCTTGAAGTCGTATAGTTTACACTTTACAGGATACTTGGAAGAATAATGGAATAATAAGACAATACAATAAATAAAATGGTTTCTCTTAAGTCTTAATATATAACAAAAAACTCAAAATTACAGCATGAACAAAATAATTTTACAAATTACATTCCAGTAAAAATTCTCTTTTAAATGTTACCGTTACACCAGATCGGAGAACAACAACTAATAACCACTTGTAATCATTCGTCATCTTCCTTAACTTGCCTCTATATCTAAAAAACAATAAATGAATTTGATACATACAAACAGTAACAACAAAACATAACATTATATAATAACAGATCTCAATAAATCAGCTTGAACGTCTGAACTTGGAGCTGGTGCTTGAGCTGTATCTCACAGTCTGAGGCAATCCAACGTTATCAGATCCAAGAAGCTTCCTGATCTCAGATCTAACCTTAAAAAGAACATGTTTCCAGCTGCCTTTATCATTAGATTTAAGAAAAGATGTTTCCTCTTGGTTAAACTCGAGATCTTGCGCGAAAACAGGCTTTCTAGATAAGATCCAGCTCCAGCCCCAGTCCCACCAGTTTCTTATAGAAGTTGAAGCTGATTCACCCATTGATGATACTGACTTTGAACGTTGCATGGCCCATGCAGTTGCAGCTGTAGTCGTGGGTTGAATATGCAATGATATTGAGGAGAGTCTACGTCGCATGCCTGCGGTTGCGGCTGATAACGAATCGGCTGGAGCTGGTTGATGAGAAACTGGGAGTGATCTTTCTCTTTTTAACATTGAAGACATTTTTTTTTTCTTTTTTTGTTGTTGTTTGTGAAATGAATGAATGGAGAAATATAATTATAAGGTGTGAAATGAGGGAAATGTATGAAAGACAGGTTGTAAGTTATGTTGTTAATGTAAATGTTGGAAAAAGGTGGTGGGATCCATCAATGACAGCGTACCATATGGACCCATAATATAGTACTCTACAATGGTAATGTTTACATTGATGAGTCAGAACTCAGATGTATTACTTTGACTTTCTTACCAATGCTACCTTGTCGGTCAATCATTATTCATTAACTCTTCTTTTCTTTCTTTCGATTTGAATTGTTTGTGTGTTATTAACGGGTCAAATCTTCTTTAATTAATTAGATTAAGGTTTACAACACAAAGCCCCTTTCTTTTTGTTAATATTTGCTTTCTAACGGGTATCTTGCGCATAATTATTAGATTGTAAGTAGCGACGTACCGTGCGTAACGACGGTGCATTCAACATAGTTATACTTGTATGCGGTTTAGTTGTAGTTATTGCGAGAAAAAAAAAAAATTATGAATTGAACAAACAATAATGAAAGGTTGATGATAGAACAAATTTAAACTACTAACTTAATGGTAAATGCTAATTCTTNCTTGAACGTCTGAACTTGGAGCTGGTGCTTGAGCTGTATCTCACAGTCTGAGGCAATCCAACGTTATCAGATCCAAGAAGCTTCCTGATCTCAGATCTAACCTTAAAAAGAACATGTTTCCAGCTGCCTTTATCATTAGATTTAAGAAAAGATGTTTCCTCTTGGTTAAACTCGAGATCTTGCGCGAAAACAGGCTTTCTAGATAAGATCCAGCTCCAGCCCCAGTCCCACCAGTTTCTTATAGAAGTTGAAGCTGATTCACCCATTGATGATACTGACTTTGAACGTTGCATGGCCCATGCAGTTGCAGCTGTAGTCGTGGGTTGAATATGCAATGATATTGAGGAGAGTCTACGTCGCATGCCTGCGGTTGCGGCTGATAACGAATCGGCTGGAGCTGGTTGATGAGAAACTGGGAGTGATCTTTCTCTTTTTAACATTGAAGCCATTTTTTTTTTCTTTTTTTTGTTGTTGTTTGTGAAATGAATGAATGAATGAATGGAGAAATATAATTATAAGGTGTGAAATGAGGGAAATGTATGAAAGACAGGTTGTAAGTTATGTTGTTAATGTAAATGTTGGAAAAAGGTGGTGGGATCCATCAATGACAGCGTACCATATGGACCCATAATATAGTACTCTACAATGGTGATGTTTACATTGATGAGTCAGAACTCAGATGTATTACTTTGACTTTCTTACCAATGCTACCTTGTCGGTCAATCATTATTCATTAACTCTTCTTTTCTTTCTTTCGATTTGAATTGTTTGTGTGTTATTAACGGGTCAAATCTTCTTTAATTAATTAGATTAAGGTTTACAACACAAAGCCCCTTTCTTTTCTTAATATTTGCTTTCTAACGGGTATCTTGCGCATAATTATTAGATTGTAAGTAGCGACGTACCGTGCGTAACGACGGTGCATTCAACATAGTTATACTTGTATGCGGTTTAGTTGTAGTTATTGCGAGAAAAAAAAAAAATTATGAATTGAACAAACAATAATGAAAGGTTGATGATAGAACAAATTTAAACTACTAACTTAATGGTAAATGCTAATTCTTTTGTTTCTTTATCATGAGATGCGAAGAATTTAGATATTTATGTGAGATGATTGAGCCTAATGATTGTAACGAAATAATGCCAGTACTGACAAAATGTTGATTTTGAGTCAGTTCTTGGTTGTGTAAGTTGAGAGACGACTTACGCGTAGCTCCCTCAAGAACCTTTGTGTTCTGACTTCTTCAATAGCATAGGGGAACAAAATGGGTTTGACTTGAGTACTGTTGGCCAAGACCTAAGTATATATTTGTTTAGCTATAAAAATTGTTTGTGTGTTTATATGCTTTTTAAGGTGAGATAAGCAAGTAGAAATCGGTGACCGTCTCTTAAAAGAATCAAAGATAACTTGAAAACATGCTTCATCTCTTACGCGGTGTCAACAAGAGGAACAATTGAACTAGAAGTTGAAGACTCAAATAAGCAAAACATGACAAAAACTTGATGATTTTAACGTCTCTCGCTGAAAAAATACTAAGATATTTTGGCATTCAAAATATCTTTAATTACAATATTTAGACGAGACTTATCCAAAAGCAAAAGAAAGAAATAAAGTGATTGTAAGAAGGAGGGAGATCCTCTCAAGTTAGAAAATGAACTTGAGTCAAGTTGGGTGTTTGTAAGCCATTGATTTAATCCAATGGCTCAAATCAAAAGAACTTCTTTTGATTTGAGTCATTGGATTAAATCCAATGGCTTACAAACACCCAACTTGACTCAAGTTCATTTTCCAACTTAAGACAATCCTAATCCTTGTAAGAAAAGCCAAACAAATTCGAGTTTGGTTAAGTGAATAGTTATCAAAAGATCTTAATCTTGCCAAAAATAAAAGCATTAAATGGAAAGCGTACTTCTCTACTAGATGCTTAACGCATTTATATACTCACACTTGTATTCATGCTTATATAAGAGAATGTTCATCAAGAGTAAGTGACTTGTTCCAATTATTGAACATTCAAGATGAGCATTTACGTTGTCTTTTTGAACTAGCAATACTCTTTAATTTCAATTAGGGAGGTTTAAAGTTCACTTACAAACTTTAATTGAGGTTTAAGTTTGTATGTCAAAGAACGTACTATTATCATTCAGTTAAGGGTGTATTTTGCAACACACTCTGTAATTCTTTTGATTCATTTTTAATAAAGAATTAAAAATTGAAATGTAATAATGGTTATGTTTTATGAATACTGATACATCTTTGTAAAAGTAAAACATGGATTAGTTGACTAGTTTGTTATAACTTATTGTTTCATTTACAAACAAAGGTCCAACATAGTATCATACGCCCTCTAAATAATTTTGATAATACACTTGTTGAATGGCTAAATGGATAAACGAAGATGACCATTGTTCATGTTACTCCTGAAAAAATTAGCTTTTTCAGGTTTTGATTTATGTTACCTAAACGGTGTTTCTATCATATTTTCTTTTTTCTTCCTTGACCATTCAAAATGTTTATCTAACTGAAACCTTACTCTTTGATAAGACTTAAAGAACGCCTTACTCTTGTTGAGTGAATTTAACTTGAAGATGATAATTAATGGAAAACTTGTTTTCACCTTCACTGATAAGGTATATGTTGCTAGAACAGTAACTAATGATGGAGATGGATCACGTGCTAAAAATATGAAAATTAATTTATAAGCTATATAAAGTAGCATTTGAAATTATTAGATTACATATATTATTTTAATAGAAGCTTTTATAATTTTTGTCTATCAAACAAATATTAAAATATATTTTCTTGTAAGAAAATAAACATAATCGTCTATAGTAATATTTTTGTGTGCTAAAGATGCTTTTGATACTTTTCAATAATGTTTAAACTGGTTTATTAACTACTAGTTTTTAACCTCGCACATATACATGGTTGTTAAATAAAAATATTCTAGAAATTTATGCAAAATCTACTATAAAATTGTGTAAAATATATTATACTTATATAGTTACAAACAAGCACGGGTTTTACATAAATTTTTTGTTATATATTTATATCGATTAATATTTTGTATATATTTTTGTTCGACAAAGTATTTAAATTGGTTTTACTGACATATTGTTGAGGGTGAGGTTATTTAATTTTTATTATTGATATTATGTTATAGACATTATGTGTGTTAATAGCGCGTAGTTACTCTTGAAAAAAATATTTTCCTGAATATTCGAAAATAGTGTCGTTGCTTATAGATATAATCTCGTGTGTTTATTTTCATCTCGAAGTAACCTGTGAGATTGTGCAGTCGATTTGATATTTATATTCATGTTAATAATAATTTTAGCCTTATTTATTTTTTAAATCCGTGTATGCGTGGTTAAACTCATAAAGAGTTTGATTAAATTAAAACCAATTTTGACGACTGTTATTTACTAATAAAAAGAAAGGTGAGTTGCACACTTTTTATTTTAATTGTGACACTGACTTGTACAAACGGTCTAAACATATTTTAAACAATATACAAATATGTAATGCACAAAATAAAATGTGTCAATCAAAAACATAAGTGTGTAAATCAATTGATTTTAGAGATTTCATTTACTTAAAAATGGCAACTGATACAAGGCATATCTTTTTTTATTTGGTGGTTATTTTTCTCAACCTAAATTCAATATCATATAAAATTAAAAAATAAAGCACACTCAAACACTCCTTGAATATCGATTAGAGACCATCAGTAAATCTAGCTGCTAGTGTGGATCCAAATGGAGTACAGAAGAATCAAAGATCAGGTGGGTTTTTATCATTTCCTCTTTACATTCACTTACAAATGGGTTTTCTTCTTCACATTCTTTTAAATCAAACCAATTGTTGCAGGACGATCCAATTGTTAAAGAAGATGATATTGAGAGCAAATCTCTTCTTTTAGACGGTATTAATTCATTTTCTTTACTTTTTCTTCGTTTCGTTAAGTGATACTCGAGAACACAATGTTAATTTTTATTTGCTGCCACAGTTCCCGTTGATAAAACAACTAAAACCCAATGGAGGATGAAGTAAGTTACTTGTTATTAATATGCATATCTCATTTTCTTAGGGGGTGTTTGTTTAAGCTTATATGTGCGCTTATGAGCTTATTTGTTTTTCGGCTTATTTGGAGACTTGTGCGCTTGTATAAGTTTATTACGGAGTATATCATGATAAACTTATATAAGCCCATAAGTCTCGAATTAAGCCGGAAAATTGGGGCTTATGAAATATAAGGCGAAATCAAATAAGCTCATAAGCCCGCATATAAGCTTAAACAAACACCCCCTTAATTAATTATTTGCCTTGTTATTGTTGTTGTTGATTGCAAATAAAAACATGATAATTGTAATAGGACCATCGTTACCCTAGCGTTAACAGTTCTTACAAGTTCCCAAGCTATTCTTATCGTTTGGTCTAAACGTGCCGGCCGATACGAGTACAGTGTCACCACTGCTAACTTCTTGGTCAGTACCCAGTACCAACAAGCCAACTCTTTAAATCGGTTATTATTGATTCATACTTTGATTGTGCGTGACGTCCGTTTTTCATTGGGTTATCAGGTTGAGGCTTTGAAATGTTTTATGTCGCTTGTTACCTTATATTGGACTTGGCAAACTGACGGCCACACTGATGATAACAGGTTTCTATAACGCTCCCTTCTCTCACTGTTTTATAGGTTTTATTGCGCCGTGGTAGATGCACAGTTCGAATATCTGTCATGTGTGTGATGTTTCTCGTTGCAAATGCATACGGGAATCACGGCTTCTTCTAGTTACTTACTTTTGTCTTGCCTATTTCGAAAAAGACCAAGAAGCTTGAAGTCATCTCTTAACCTTTTAGTTTTGTTGTTTGGTGTCAGGTTGAGTACAACAGTCGACGAAGTTAGTGTTTACCCCATTCCTGCAGCGCTTTACCTTGTCAAGAATTTGCTCCAGGTTGGTTTTTATCGTTGGTTAATCCTACATTTTTAATGGCTTTTTAGTTTAGTATATCTCTCTGAGACATGTGTTTACGTATTTGGCAGTACTATATCTTTGCGTATGTGGATGCTCCAGGGTATCAGATACTCAAAAACCTCAATATTATCAGTACTGGTGTCTTGTACCGCATAATTCTCAAAAGGAAGTATGTGCTTTTACCTTTAAAGATCAACTCTACCACTATATTACACCGTCTTCTGATCATGTTTTTTTAATAATAATGTTGCATTACAATAACTTTGCATAGGTTAAGCGAGATCCAGTGGGCTGCTTTCATTTTACTTTGTGCAGGCTGCACAACAGCACAACTTAATCCTTCGTAAGTCTGTTTGAATATCTCCATATTACAACATTAATAATACCCGTGTTGTTGCTGAATCAGATTGCTTCATATCTGTGCATTTTCCATAACTTACAATAGGCGCATTAGCAAACACTTCATTGTTGTTCGGTTCCTTGATAGTTTCAGACTTACCATAGTTTTGTCATTATCGTTGACCATCATTTTGTTAGCAGTGGAGACAGGGTAGAACTGAGTTGTCTATGAATATCTTATAGCTATTTATATTTTACTTATTGGCTCTTCTTTTACACTGTGTTTCACTTTGTTACAGTTCTGATCATGTTCTTCAGACTCCTTTCCTAGGCTGGATGATGGCGATTGTGAGTAGACTATTTAGCCTATTTCTTTATATTACCGAACAAAGTGTTCATTCAACTAAGGAGCATTCTAATGTGCGCTCGATTATTATTTTTTGCAGGTCATGGCACTTTTGAGTGGTTTTGCTGGAGTGTACACAGAGGTAAAGCGTGTGTATTGATATTCTATAAACAAGGCTTGTCAAGTGGTGTTTGCTGTTTTTGATGAGTTCACCGGTAATGTTACAGGCTATTATAAAAAAACGGCCTTCCAGGAACATAAATGTGCAGAACTTTTGGCTATATGTATTTGGGATGGTTTTCAATGTTATCGCGATACTGGTCCAGGATTTTGATGCTGTTGTGAACAAGTATGTAACTTATGCTCTCTGCTTTCCTTAACATAACGATAATCCACAACAATATCCATGTTGTCTCTTTTGCCTTAATGCAAGAGAGACAATTAAGGAGTAGCTTAAGGCCTTACTAAGTCGTTTTTAGCTCCTGTATAATCTCTGTCTACTTCCAAGTTTTCCATATCTAGTCTTTTTTATTAATAAGAATCCCAATTCTTTTGCGCAGGGGATTCTTCCATGGATATTCAGCAATTACATTTCTCATGATTTTCAACCATGCTGCAAGGTATATATAGCTTCCAATAGATAATTCATTTGTAGCATGCTGCAAGTTTTCCTAAAATGCCTCTAGTCTTATAGTACCATGCAATCGTGCAGCGTAGTTTGATATCACTTTGGTTTATTGGTATTACATGAACGATGTTTTTTGCATAAATTTAATTGAACGGTCAAGTGAGCTTCTATGCCAAATGCCTATATGTGTGTCAAGATGTTCCTTTGGACATCTACATATAATTATGTTTAAATCTTAACACGTTAGCTACAACACCGCACGGGTTTATACGCACAGCGCCTAGCATCCATCATTTACATCTAGGACTACTGGATGTACACTTGAAAAGTTTAGATTTATACTATTTACTTTAGGCACACTTGCTCTTTTCTAAGTGACTGATGTCATTGACAAATCCTGCACGTCTGTGTCAAGAAGGATCCTGGTATGGCTGACCACTATTCATGATAATACTCCTCGTGCTCAGTATGCAGTCAATACATGGACCACTATAAATGCTACCGAAAGCATAATGCTACCCCTTTGTTTCTCTATATTTAGCATTGTAGATCATAAGTTTATCACAATTGCACACTGCTGCCTAAAGGTCGAGACACTTGAAGACAAACAGATGAATTTATTTGAAGTTGTGTTTATCAACAACAATAAAATTTCAAAAGGGATTACGATGCTCACATTAACCTTATGCAAAATTACTGAAAAACATATACACGAAAACACATTCGCGCACGCTGCTTAGTTAGACTTGAATTATAGCTGTTACATTATAGTTGAAACTGTAACAGCACATGGTATTTCTTCTGAACATGCCCAGAATTTCTGGATTAAATACAGTTTGTTTTATCTCTAATAGATATTGTTGTTGTGGATTTATAGTGGGATCGCTGTGTCTATGGTGATGAAGTATGCTGACAATATTGTGAAGGTAAGGCCTTGCTATATGTTGGTAATCTCAATAATCCCAAAAGTTGGTGGTTGTACTTTATTCCTTACTGAAGAAATATTTTCATACAAAAAGTTCCCATATTGCCATGGATTGAAACTTGCATGTATGATATCCTTTCTTTTCTAGAGCCAAAAAGACGAAACATATTATAGGAAGGTTATGTTGCCACGTTAAACTCAAGTGCAATATGAGATGCACCGCCTAGCACTTTTTTATGGCCAGCAACATAACACAATACTGGACAAATTATATCTTTTCTTAACTATAAAGAGGAAACCAAATTCCTTAAAACTTAGAAAATGAGTAACGTTGTTTTACAAAATTACCCTTATTCATCTATTAGCTTTTAATTTTAAATGTATAATTATAATCACATTTTATAAATTTCATTTTTAGTGCACATATATTTTACTGTAACACAAAAACTTCCACCATTTGTAAAAGAAAAAAGTGTAGTTTTGAATAAGATGGATGCTCCACTTGATGTTGTTGACGTTGTTGAACAAGCTTATAGGCAAGATGAGGTTAATGTAAGATAAACATTACACGAAACACCTAACAACAAATTCGCAGTTAGAATTATTTGTCGCTCTAAATTTCCGCCGCTATGTGCGGGTACTTGATTATGCTTTATTGCACTTGTACTAGATTATTCATTATTCTAACATAAAAATTGGTTATATGCATATAATTGCCCGTTCATAATATTAAAGAGGGTTTATTTACTATTGCAGGTTTATTCGACCTCTGTTGCAATGATACTAACAGCCGTTGTTTCTGTGTTTCTGTTTAATTTTCATCTATCTCTCGCTTTCTTCCTTGGATCCACGTAAGTAATTTTCATATAATGCTTAATGAAACAAATATTGTTCCTTTACCGAGGCTAACCATGTCATATGCATGTTGACAGTGTCGTCTCAGTTTCCATCTATTTGCATTCCATTGGAAAGCTGCAAAGATGACTATGATGAAGAAATGCTACCTTCATGCCCATTTTGAGCTCATTACAAAGAGAAAGCTTATACTGTTTACAATACAATCACGTGTTAAATGTAGTTATTATTTCTTTATGTGTAATTTGATTCCAATAGTTACTTGTTAGTTTTAGAATTTTATTACATAGCACAAGTCACCAAGGATTTCCCCTGTCAATTTCATTCATTTGGGATATATGATGTCCGTCGTCTACATGCGTTTATATGTTTAATTGTAATCTGAACACATGATGTGAGCGCCATTTTGGAAATTAAGAAAGACGAGATTTTTTTCCCCTTCATCTTTCTCTTTTGAGCTAGCTGTAGACATGGAAGGGGGACCAAGCAAGAACTGGTATAAACCACAATGATAGTAAAATTTGGGTCACAATAATATCTAGAATATTATTTGGAAAAAGAAACAAAGTGGCGTGAGATTTCCCATAAGGAAAAGAACAAGTTCATTGCGCTATCATCTATAGTGTATCCATTTTGGAAATTAAGAAAGACGAGATTTTTTTTCCCCCTTCATCTTTCTCTTTTGAGCTAGCCGTAGACATGGAAGGGGGACCAAGCAATATAAACCACAATGATAGTAAAATTTGGGTCACGATATCTAAAATATTATTTGGAAAAAGAAACAAAGTGGCGTGAGATTTCCATAAGGAAAAGAACAAGTTCATTGCGCTATCATCTATAGTGTATCAATGTTAGAATGTATCACAAATAATACATCTATTCATCCCGCTGTTTGCAAGTAATCGTTGAGCAGCTGCTTTAACCACTTGAAACTTCATTGAACTTGAATACACAATCATAGAGCCTCCCACCAAGAAACTGGGCAACTTCTTGATGCTTGACCTAATTGCATTCATAATATTGCAGTTAAACTCAGCAAAAGGGAATGAATAAAGAATAAGAGTTCAGTAGAATAAACTGCTAACCATTCCAATCTTGAGGGAATCACACTTAAATTGAGCATACAGATTTGTCTCGATTCCACGACCCTGCCAGCAGATTAGATATCAGATTATAATAGACAAGCACTACTAATCACAAAGATGACAACTTGACAAGCAATATATATTATCGGCAAAAAACCATCTGTGTTTAGTTAACACAGTAAGTACTCACCATTCCTTCCATAACCACAAGATCAGCATCACTTGCCAGGTAAGCAAGCTCTTGGGACACACTCGAAAGATCAATAACCTGTCATAATAAATTACATGGTAAAGGTATACTTGAAAACCCTCAACAAACTAAAAATGCTTTACACTTGTCTTACCGGCAAATCGTTACCAGAATTAGCAATCAAAAGATTCTGAGTATCAACACCCATAAGCTGTCCGTTTTCATCCTTTAACTGTCATATTTCCAAAAAGTATAATATAATCAGTATAGACCACTCAGCCACAGTGCCCTCTGCTACAAAATGTAATGCCAATAGATAAAAATCAATTACAGGCTTACAGCTCTAGTACCTTTGATATGATCTCCACTAGCTCATGATATGTTATATCATTGATAGAGGGTAGGTCATTAGCTGCCAACACGACCTGTATCATGAAAGCCATATTTAAAATACAAATTAAGGGTAGGAACAATATAGAAGAGAGGAAGATGTTTAAAAAAGTACAACACCACCTATATATTTTTGGATTAGATGTTTAAAAAAGTACAGCACCACCTATATATTTTTGGATTAGCGTTCAACCATGTCAATTAGTTAATTTGTAATTAATTCTTATTCGTTAAAATGTAGTTAGTGGTTTACTTCTCTTATGCGATCTTTTGAATAAGTGAAGGTCATGGTTACGTTGCCGGTCTTTTAAATTAGAGGAGTCATGTGTTGGTGAAATAATCTTTTCCAAACTTTTGCATTAGAGGAGTCTCTTGTTTGTGCAATCAGATGTGTTTTTCTTCATCTTTAAATTTCCTTACATTAGAGAGTTGTACATATACCTTCATAGAGGGATTTAAAAATCTTTTATATTGGTTCCTTTTCAGTTTCTGGTTAGATCTAATATTTGTGCATCTAATGCACGTATTGCTAATATGCTCGATATTTAAGAAGTTGGTTGAATCACAAACCTCAACAAACAAATTATATAATTATTGGTATGGTTATATCATGTCTAATACGTAGGGCCTGTGTTTGTGGTAGGTTATAAATAGAAATGAAGAGAGATGACCAGATGCAGTCCAAATTCTAAGGAAGTGGAAGATTAGTGCGAGAAATGGCATGTTGTCTATGAAGACAGTTATGTAGGAGAAACCGAGAAACTGGTTTTCATAATTATGGTCTACACATAAAGAAAAGGAAATAGCTCCTCAAATAATAATTATTGAAGATGAAAAGTGATTTATAAGAGCGAAAAAAAAAAAAAAAAAGGTTTGACGACCAACCTGTGTCCCACGACGAAGCAGTTCTCTTGCAAAGGGCAATATACCCAATACAATATCTGCACCAGAATTATCAACAAATATGACAGCCTGTTATGACAAAAGATGTAAGAGGGTTAGTAAATTGTGAAATTGTCACACTGAAAACGAACATGCATTAAGAAAAGCAGTGGTTGGTTATGAGCCAAATCCTCGTGGAAGTGTGGAACTTGCCTTTTTCCAAGCTTTCTTAGCCCATTTTGAAATGAAAGTATCCAAATCATCAATAACCCAGGGCCTCGGAACAATATTTTGACAGCTAGCCAAGAAGGACATTCCATCTTTAGAGAATAACTCTGCAAGCTTCATGAAACAGGGGGGAAAATGGCACCGTAAATAATAGTACAACTCTGATTATTCTTTAGATATAATGATGCAAAAAAACAAATATAGGATAACATTGTTAAGGAATCGAATAAGAGCCTTGTAAATCTACTTGATTGCAAAAATTATTTCCTTCATAAAACATTGCCACAAAATTTACTTTGTGTGTTCTTGTTTATATTAGGCTTTAACCCTTTGTAAACCTCGTATGTTGGTCACCCACTCAATTTATGTTCAAATGTCTCAACGACTGCGCACAGTTATCCAACTTATGAACATAGCATAGAGGTGAAAGAGCAATAGGATATGTCAAAAAGCTTCAGAGCAAAATCAGACAAAAGGTAGGAAACATCAGCGGAAGATTTAGAGAACTAGAATTTAACTAGCATGAAATAAAGTGGTACGCATGTTGTCATCTGAGAACAATAAGCTTTGGATAGAAGCAAGTATGGCCGCCAGGTTAGACAGCTGGATGATGATCATTATATGAGTTTTATATCACCATGAAATCGTATTACTATGATTGATAAATGTATATCCAGCTAGAATGTTACGAAGGTTTAATTGATGTTTTCTTTAGAGTGGAAGGAGCATATGCTTACCTGTGCAGAACCAAGATCAAATATGTTCCCTGCGAATATTCCTCGGACCAAATTCTCGACACGTTTTGATTCATCCTCAATTGCATCATTCAATTGAACAACATCCTTAAATAAGGTTATAGCTTTGGCATTTTCTTCGTCCTGGTGCATCACATTTAAAAATAAGTCTTCCATTAAAAACTTTTTCCAAGAAATCTTATATATTTCACACTGCATGACTTCATGATGTGATATCATGTGTTCACCCTAGTGTATCACAGCTAAATTATGTTGTGTTTGCATAAATTGAATACCTTAACTTTCTTGAAAATGTCTCTGAAGCCAACTTCTTTGAGGATAAGCTCACGGATACGACAAAGAAACTGAAATGTTGAAAATCAAATATTACATCCAGGTGCATATGCATTACATATAAAATTAGGGGGAAGGTTTAGTTGATCTTACAACGCAATCAGGTGGTCCACCGTGACTCTCAGGATCCTTTTTCAAGTCCTCCAGTATTTCAGCATACCTTATTACAATGCAAAAGGAAGTTTATTTGATTATTGTTACAAGTGAAGTCAGATAGATATCCATAAAAGCTAATAATAATGTAACTATTCTATTTGTGCGTATAAGGGGGGAAAGTTAGGTGGATCCTGTTAGAAATTGGGGTTAGGGTGTGATGATAATCTTAGATATCTTCTTAAATCGTGTATGTTCACTTTCCGAATAAAGTATTTCTAGGTATCCCGAAATCCTTATTGGGATAATTCAAGAAGACCACTTAGTATCTAGGCACAAGAAAACTAAGCAAAACAAAGAGGAATTGTGTGTTTTTTCGTATGTTCAAATGAGACCCGTGAAACTGGTTAAAATCGGTTGGAAACCAACGGTTAATTGTTTAGCTCAAACGAGTGTGCACTCCACACTTCCCTAACTCGCATCCGAGTATGAAATGAAATCCAATTGATCTCTAGTAAATCGCAATTACCTAAAAATCAAAAATAGTCGATGACACTAAAATCACCAAATAATAATCCTTTTAACAATGAAAATAAAAGGAACAGTAATAAAAGAATAAGGGTGTGTTTGTTTTTTTTCAATTGAGTCAGACCCGACATATGCCAACTTACTCAATAAGAGGTGGGGACTTGCCTTATTGCTTCTTACCCAATAAGAGGTTGAAGACTTGTATTAATATGATATATTTGATGGTTTATTAACTATGTTAAATTCATGATTAAAAAAAAAAAAAAGATTTGTTAATGTTGGTTTAACAAATAAATTGCAGAAACGAACACTTAAAATGATTCAGACAATTATAAACAAACAACATTATTTAGACTTTCTAGAAACCTCTTAATAGTAAGATGTGGTAGTCAGATTAAACAAACAACACCTAAGTTTAATGGGGGGTTGGACAACTCGACACAACTCGGTGACCAAATTTTGTTTGTATTTCTATTTGGTGAAGTTGGCGATGGTGAATGCGGTGAGTAGTAAATCCCTAATAATAATACGTAATAATTGTACAAGTAGTAGAGAAATGCAGCTAATGTTAGTAAAGTAGAAAAACAATGAGTAAGATAAAATACCTTTGAGCAAATTTTTCAGCCTTAGCAGGAGCATCAGATACCGTGTCATCACTTTCAGCTCTCTTCCTGTATATATTATTATGTATTATTAGTAGTAACAAATCAATCACTAAACACATATAAAAATAAAAATGAATCAAAAATAAATAAATAAAAAGAGTAATGATAGATACTTGAAAGAAGGGATGGAATTAGCGAAGAGGTTGATCCACTGGAGCTCAACAGGAGTTGGTTTGTGTGGATTGTCGGATGGGAATCTGTAAGGGATGGTGCATGCCCTGTAGCTGTTTTCGATCAACAACGGGAACACCACCATCTCTCCTGAGCTCTCCATTTTCCTTTTCTTTTCTTTTGTGTGTTGTGTTGTGTGTCAGTGTGTGATGTGAATCGAATTATATTCACGAGGATCGGTCGACTTCTTTCTTTCTTTCTTTTAGAGTTATTATAGCTAAAGATTATACTTTTACAAATAAAAGGCTAAAAGAATATTCCCACACAAGAAAAGTGTTCATTTATTTATTATTATTATTATTATTATTATTATTATTATTATTATTATTATTATATTTATTATTTATTATTATTACTATTATTAATATTATATTACTATTATTAATTATTTATTATTATTATTATTTAATAAATAATATTATTTTTATTAATATATTATTATTTAATAAATAATATTATTCTTTATATATAACCATGGAGCCTGCACCGACCCACTTTTTTATTATGCCTAATGGTTAGGCTTTCGTTGGTCTCATTATAATTCTATAGAAATGCTTTCTATATACCCTCAAATACCCCTCAGGCCCTCATTTACTCAAGGAACAAAATATATTACAAATACTCATTTCTATACATTAGTAAAAAAAATTTAACAAATCTAAATAAATAACAAAATAAAAAGATATCTAAACCAAAAACAGGAAAAAGAAAAAAAGTACTATTATTACCCAACCGCAACGAAAATCTAAAATAACAACGAAAACAAAATACCTGCAATACCACACAAACGATATTAAAAAATAAAAATAAATAAATAAACGTCCCAAAAAGCCCCGCCGCAACGCGACGAGTACCATATCCTTTGTTATTATTATTATTATTATTATTGTTATTATTATTATTATCATATTATATTGTTAATAATAATAATAATAATAATAATAATAATAAATAAATAAATAAATAAATAATATAATAATAATAATAATAATAATAATAATAATAATAATAATAATAATTATTATTATTATTGTTATTATTATATTATTTATTTATTTATTATTATTATTATTACTATTATTATTATTATTATGAATTACATTACGTTGCGAGTCAACCAAACATAATGACAGATTTCATCAATTACAATTCAAGTACATTATAATTCCAACACATTCCAATTCTTTGAAATACAATTCATTCAAATTACAATTCCTTCCAAAGATTACAATTCCTTCAAAAACATTTTGTGAACCAAACGCACCCTTAAGGCCCGTTTGTTTGTAAATGGGTTTAGGATTTGGAATTGGAATTGAATTGGAATCGGATTCGGATTCAAATTCGGATTTGAGTTTGGATTGGGGAGAGAAGATATATTATTATATATAAATAAATTTAATTTTTAAACTAAATATTATATAAAAAAATTAACAACTTATTTAAAAATAGAAAAAAATGAAATAATAAAAGAGTGGTACACGAATGCGTGGCTAAGAAATCAAGAGGGACCCAAAAGTCAAAAATAACAATGGAATTATCAGAAAGGCAAGGGGCTAAAAGGGTTTTGTCAAATACCTTATGTAAAGGTATCATTTACTATTTCGTAATCCAAATCTCAAAACAAACTATTTTCAAATACAATTTCATTCTTTCATTCTGTAGGGCCCAACCAACCCGCCCCTTATTCATTCACAGTTGATATCATTAACTTGTTGGTTCGTGTTAATATTACCCCGACTATAGAAAATCACTAATCTCATGGGATCCATACTAATTTTTAATGGAAACCAAACAACATAACCACCATCAACACGCTAAACTCATTCTACATATTTCATTTTACATACTATACGTAAACATCACCACACTAACCAACGACACTCTTTCACTAACTAAACATAACCTTTATTTACTAAAATCTTTTATACTTCGTTAAAATAGGAAACACGCTTATATTTGGAGCAATAAAAAAGTGTGACACTTATGCTGGCTTTTGTATCATTCGCCTTCTTTTTCTTAAAAATACAGGTTAGTAAAATATTATTAACACACCAAAACATATAGTATTATAGTGTCTCCTCAAGTTTTGAAACAAAACAAAAGAAAAAGAATAGGAAGGAGAAAAGAAAAAAGAAATGTAAAATTAAATGAAGTATTTGTTCAAATGTTTTTGAGATAAATGAAAAGTAAATCATAACTCATGTTCTTAAGTTAAAGAAAAAGAAAAATAACTTGCTCAATTACATGTATTTTCTTTAGTTGTTATTGTCAAAACTTTTAATAAGCAAGTTGGTCTTTAAAAAAATAGGTAAAACTTTTTTAAGGAAAGTTTCAAAAGAGAGTTGGGTATGTGTATGATCAAAACTTATAGGGCGTTTGGTTTAGAGTTGGGTATGTGTATGATTCAAAAGAGAGAAAAACCAACTATCATGATGGGTATGAACTATGTCCAAATTCATAGGTTTGATTACCAATTCTAAATTCTAAACATTTAAAACAAACATCTTTCTAAAAAATTAAACCCATTCCCCATTCCCATAAAACAAACACACCAAAAAAAAAAAAAAATAAAAATAAAATAAAATAAAATAAAATAAAAATTTTCTTTCATTATCTATATATATTAATTCCCATTGTCGGTGGGTACTAAAAAAATGATTGTCGGTTGATACTATATTCCAACAAATATTAGCCCATTGGTGGGCTCCGTCAGCCCAAAATTTTAGGCCCGTTTGTGTTGGTTTTTTTCCTTTGTTGTGATATAATATATTAGCCCATGTGTTCTTGCTAATTCATGTACATTTGTATGTTACCTGGATATGAGGTTGCTTATATGCCTGTGTCGACCGGGTATATAAACTTCTTAAAATTGTTACCGGCTACTAACGTACACAAAAAAGTTATCCCGTTAATCATATTTTTAGATTAACTGTTTTGACTATGATCATTCCAATTTTTACACATACAACCATAGAAAAAGGTTCCAAACACCCCGCCGCAACGCGGCGGGCTCCTACACCTCGTTTCCTTTCAAATTTTAACTCACAATTTTATTTTTTGTTTTTGTACACAAGGGAGGAAAGTTGGCTAGAAAAAAACATCGTTCAACACACAAACACCGCGCCAACAATCACACTCTTTTAATTTTTGAATACTTTGTAGCAGTTTAGTTACTTGTATAACAGCAAATGAAATCAATCTCCAACAATGTCAACCCCAAATCCATCTCTATTTTAGCATTTCGATTATTACACCAGTTTCATTATCAATCCCAACCAACCTATAACAATAACAATACTCAAGTCCTAAATGAATTCACAGCCTCATGCTACCAAAGAGACCTCCCATCCGCAATGAAAGCCTTAACCTTTATGCAA
>LBNU01028204.1:41986-53548 GCA_014162995.1 Artemisia annua | reverse complement strand
CTAGAAATGTAAAAAAGCGGTACCACCTTGCGTCCTCTTAAATAGAAACCCCAAGCCTTCATTTGAAGCTACTCTTCATTTCATTTTTATTCCATGTCTTCAATTTACTGTCTTTTATTTTAATGTAAGTTTGTATTTTGCATTGCACTTTTTAAATTTATTGTCTTAAATTTCTTAATTGTCTTATTGCTCTTGAATCTTTATTGTTTTTTAATCTTTTTACAAGCCCTTTTCTTCTTAATCTTTACACAAGCTTTTACAAGTCCTGTCACCTTTCCAATGTGTTTAGTCTTTTGAGTCGCCATAAAAGAAGGCCTTATTGGCGTTAGGGCCTTTTGCAAAAAAGGCTCGTGGCTTATCTGCTTTGTTTCTTAAGCGTTATTTTAGTGTCTTAAGTATTCTTATTAAATTTCATAAGTTTCTATTTACTTTTAGTAAAATTTTCCTCACGTTTAAAAAAGTCCAAGTCTTAAAACCCCCATTTTAGCCCACCTATGTTTATTAGCCGTTTAGCGAGCTAGTGTATATGATTGAGCGAGTATCAAAATTTTCCAGCTGGAGTATGGGAGTTTCTGATTAGCCGCAGTCATATATGGTTAGCCGCAGTATGAGTGTAATTATTGCGCAGTATTCGTTTTTCTCTGTTGTGCTCTAGCCGAGTATGGCTCCATGTGCTTAGCAGCAGTATCAGTTAAACAAATAGCTGAGTATGCTTTGTTCACATGGTTAGCGAGTATCACTTGCGCTTCAACCATTGTCTTGCCGTAGTTTTGGATTGTTTAGCGCCCAGTATGACAATGTTTTTTTTTAGCGAGTATTGTTCTTTTGTTAGCGAGTATGAGTTCCATTTAGTCTAGGGTCTTGCGAGTTTGGAGTACAAGTTATAGCGAGTACGGTCATATCTACATAGCGAGTTTGAGTCTTTTTGTGTCGAGTTAAGTTTTCTTTTGAGTCGAGTTACGTTTTCTAGATTGCATCTCTTATTTCTTTTATAAGCCGAGTTAGGCTTTTGTCACTTCATTGTTTCAACGAGTGGAGTTTTGTTGGGTTCATTCCTAAACAAGACTCTGCCGAATTTTCTTTAATTTCTTTTAACTTAGTTTATTTTTCTCGTCACTTATTTTATTTTCTTTTAAACGTTTTCTTTTCTTTTCTTTTATTAATTAAATTTAAAAACCAAAAACATTGTACGTTCTTGTTTCATTTTCATTTCTTTCTTTCTTTCTTTTATTTCCTTTAACGTTTATGATTTCTTTTCTTATTTACTTTTAGCTTCTTTAAACACGTTCTACTTTCATTAAGTTTTACGTAAAGTTTCGTAGTTTAAACCAAAACACAAATCATCTCTAAACCTATTCACATCACATAACTCACGGTTTTGAACGACGAGATCCATTCAACCCTCGTTGGGACTACGACCCGAGGTTCAAGCTTGCTTGCTTGCTAGAACCATCACATCATCCTTCATCAATTTAGCACCACAAAGTTTCCGGTTTTCCATCCTTTTTCTCTAAACCGTACACACACATACCTCCACATAATTCTGGAAATCTTAAGATGATAAGAGAATTATCCAGAAATTAGCGGAGGATAAGTTTGGCTAATTAGTACCTTAGGTCCCTTAGGTTCACTCTTTCATATTTTGGCCACACTTCAAGTTTATAATACATTTACAACTTTAGCAACCTTAGGTCCTCTTCTTTCTATAACTATTATATAACATTCATTCACTATCACTTTGACTATCGGGATTGACTATAACGCGCATTCATTTACTAACCAATCACATTAAGTCCTTAGTCGATTCCATCTAGGGTGGGGCCTATTTGTATTCCGGGAAACGGGTCTAACAAGAGAACCATTTGGCACAAGCGTCCATGCTCCGGGACTATGAGCTCCATCCAATAGAATATTAACTACCCACAACGACTTTCATCAAATTCCGTTTCATCACTTAATCCCAAATTAGAATTTTGAAATATTTGAGTTGTTCCAAAAGCATTACTCGAAATACAAGTATGCAATATGACGGGTCAAGATATTTTCTCAATCTAAACAATTGAAACTACCTGGGACACTGCTTTGTACGTGATGAATACATATACATCCTTAGAACAATACTGCAAAGGATACATCGTAAGGACTATGTTGGCATTTTATCCATGGTGGATGTCGCTTTTGGTGAAGTAGTTGATTATGAATTAAGGGTTTGTTGTCGGGGGACTGCTCTTCGAGTTATTGATGGATAACTAAATAAAACTCTCCAGGAACTATCCTCAAGCTAGTGTTTTGATGCTTGGGAAGGTAATTAATTATATTTGGAAAAGTACATCTACACCTATCCATTTATGTTTATTAGCAACCGGTTAGTTACCAATATTTGTATCAATGTAATGCAGGTCAATGGAGTTACAATCCTAGGCCAACGGATTGCAAGTGAAGAAACACAATAGGGAATTGATTATTATTTGCCTCGTGTATGTGACTTCATTTGCCCTTTATAGTATTGTCTATGTTATTCTAACTTGTCCATTTAAGGGTCTGTAGCGTTAAGTCGGCATATGATGTTAAAATATATATGGATTGTGCTTAAGTGAATAATATTCATGGGGTACCAATTTTTATGGTAATCAACCAGCCCTAAACAATCGGCGGTGTGTGTTTGTATTGAGCATATTTGTGTATATGCTGTTTGAAGGTTCCAATATTGCAAGTGTAGAGTTAATCACTTACTTAAAAGAGGGTAAATGGGGTTGAAACTATGTTCTATTGATGATCAGCAGCTTGCTGAATTGTTGGCCTTGCTGTTTCTCTCAGTAAATGTTGGCTTAATTACTGTACAAAACAAGGAAAAGCTGTGTCAAAATGTGAGTTCTGACATTTATGTGTTCACATTACTTAAACAATTGTTTTTTTGTGCACTTACGTGTGTAACCAAATACCAACCAAATTTTGGCCGGTAATTTGAAACACATATTTTAACCTGAACACCTATTGACGTAATCAGTCCCACAATCCATTAGGCCAACGCCCCTACTTTATTGAGCATTAAATAAGTTTCAGGAAAAATATTTTTCTATATGTATGTTGAATCATAATTATTGCAGACAATACGCCGTACCACGAGGCATACTTATTAAGTGTGGTTTCCAGTGCACATCATGTCTATGGAAAAACCCCTTAATAATGCCTCTGGTAGGCTATTGTCTGCAATATTATGAGTTCACATACCATATGAACATATTTCTGAAACTTATTTAATGCATCAATAAGTAGGGGGTGGCATAATGGATTGTGGATGATTCGTCAATAGGTGTTCGGTTAAAAATATGTGTTTCATTACGGCCCAAATTTGGTTGTATTTGGTTACACCGTAAGTGCACAAAAAAACATTGGTTTAAGTAAGTGAACCATATGTCAGAACTCACATTTTGGAAAAGCTTTTCCTTGTTTTGTACAGTATTAAGCCAACATTTACTGAGAGAAACAGCAAGGCCAACATTCACAAGCTGCTGATCATCAGATAGACATAGTTTCACCCCATTTACCTCTTGTAAGTAAGTGATTAATCTACCACTTGCAATATTGGAACCTTCAACAGATAACACAAATATGTCAATACAACACACAATTGTTTAGGGCTGGTTGATTACCATAATACAATTGGTACCCCATGAATATTATTATTAAGCATCAATCCATATATATTACATCATATGCCGACTTACCTACAGACCCTTAATGGACCAAGTTAAATAACATAGACATACATATAAAAGGGCCATAAGTAATACACGGCAAATAATAATCAATTCCTATTGTGTTTCTTCACTTGCAATCCGTTGGCCTAGGATTGTAACTCCCATGTACCTGCATCACATTGAAACCAAATATTGGTAAACTACCGGTTGCTAATAAACATCAAATGGATAGTGTAGATGTACTTTCAAATATAATTAATTACCTTCCAAGCATCAAAACACTAGCTTGAGGATTAGTTCCTGGAGAGTTTATTATAGTTGATCCATCAATAACTCGAAGAGCATCCACACCAACAACCTTATATTCATAATCAACTACTTCACCAATACGACATCCACCATGATAATGCCACATAGTCCTTACCATATCCTTGCAGTATTGTTCTAAGGATGTATATGTATTATCACGTACAAAGCCGTGTCCAGGTAGTTTCATGTTTAGATTGAGAATATCTTTGACCGTCATATTGGCATACTTGTATTTCGAGTATGCTTTTGATTCAACTGCTTTTAGAATTGTTTTAACCCCATTAACGCATTTCCTCAGATCTTCGGGTTGCTTGAAGTAGTTGAATGTTACTGATGGGTTGTCAGCTGGATTAAGGTTTTCAATCTTTAGCTCACCCTTGGATAAAGGGCCATTAATTTTTTCAAATAGAAACCCGCCCATCTGTACACAAAATAGTAGTAAGATTTATGGAGTCTTTGCTTTTTACATTATTAGTTATTAAATTAAAGAAATCCATGATATTTCTTACCTAAAAGATTAAAATAGAATCTAATTACCTGAGGGGAAAATCCTTGATAGTTTGGATCCTTTGTAAATATAAAACTCACGCCACCAGTTGCCTCAATGTAGCTACCATAACGCGTAATACCAACAGTTTGGACTCCAGATGGTTCAACGGCAATGGGAGATGGAACGAAGACTGCGTTCAGCGGGTTATCAGCCATGCCTTTACCAACTAAAGGTTGCTGAAGCACGACTTTGATCTTAAGGGCATCAAGTTGCTCTTTTGGACCAATACCACTTAACATCAATAGTTGTGGGCTTCCAAGTGCACCAGCAGATAGTATGATTTCATCCTTCCTTCCACCTTTCAGATATGCCCTGTGCTTATTCCCTAATGAGTCCTCAAACACTACTCCATATGCCAATGCCCTTGATCTTCCTATACGAATAACATTTAGCCAACTTAAAATTAATATAAATGTTGCCATATATTGACTATTAATTGGTAACTACCTTTGGTCTTAAATAAAATTTTGTGAACGGTTGCATGTAGAAGAACAGACAAGCCTTTGGGGTTGGCATACTGAAGCAAATCTGCTGCCGTATGTCGTGTCCCATTTTCATCGAATATGGTACCAGCTACTTTAGTCCCAATGATATGATCATAAGTAAAGCCATTGTCCGGTGTGACATTAGCTTCGACTAGTGCGCCACTTACAGCTGACGACCACTTATGTAGGGCAGGTTTAAAAACCATTACTTTTTCTGCCCATTCGTAAGACTCACGAACCAAATTCTTATCAGTTAATCTAGCCTCCTTAATGTATTGCGCTTCACCGCGAGAATAGATTCCTGCATTAATACATGTACCACCCCCCAAGACTCGTGCACGTGTGTTTATAACACCTTCTGAAGTAAATATTTGCGAGGGAGAATCAGGTGATGTATCAGCAAAGTTGTTACCGAAACCAAATAGAGTCGTGATGTTGGTATTCTCATAAGGTGACCCACCCCGTTCAAGCAATAGTACCGAGTACTTGCTAGATAAAGTGGTGGCCAGTGGTATTCCAGCGGTACCACCCCCTATAACAATGTAATCATAAAATGAAATCTTTGGAGCTTCCTTTGCTTCATGCATGAATGTATACTTGGGAGCTGTAGTAAAATTAAAATACACACAAAGTCATTGACAATAGTAAATTATAAGGAGCTAGCATATATATAATTTTACAAAGAAGATCGAGCATGTATATACCTGTTTTTGAGAAACAAAACTCATGGAAAAAAAGAACGAATACCAAAACAGGTATGATAACTCTTCCTAACACATACGCCATTCAAAAATTTATTGATGTATTCACAAAGTACTCGAGATGGTTTCGCTCAGTTTGGCTTGTCAAAAAATTTATCAAAAACTTTATAAGTTAAATCCCCACACATGCATGCATGCAGCTTGTGAAAGAGAGAAAAAATGATAACGTACTTATAAGTTTTTGAGAGTTAACTAAACTACAAGGTATGTTTAACAAAATGTTTTGTGTTGTGAGTTATATATTCGGGAGTATAATGCAATTTATAGAGCCTTGGAAACTAGGAATAGTCGTTGTTGGCGTCCTGGAACGAAAATAAACTAATATGATCCTAACTCACATGTTTGTGAAGTAATTAAAAAAACATACCCTGAACCAATATTTGTCGATCACTCAATTAAATTGCTATATATCATCATTCATAGACAAAGTATACATCTGGAATCATTGAAAGTCGGTACAAAATAACATGTGAAAATCATCGGGGAATATCATGTTTCCCCAATAAGCATTTTGATATTAATAATAACAACAAAGATGAATTTTGTCATTTCCCAAACAAACATTTTTCTATTAGAACTAAAACAACAAAGACTAACCGATTAAATTTAAGTTATGAACTATTTAATATTTTATACACCATGTGAATTTGTCATATTGTATAATAACAACATTTTTATTTTATTGCTAACATTTTCATATTAATAAGGGATAATTTAAAAAATACCAAGTTGCTTAATCGATGGGTATTTTTACCAGTTGCCCAACACAATACTTAACGGGGGACGCCAAGTGGCGAATTTTTTGGTAACGCCGCCAAATTTTGGGCAACTTGGGATACTTGGCGTCTTATGGAGGGCGACACGTTTTGGGCAACCGAGGCAACTGGTCAAAATAAGAATTTTCAAATCTAATGTCAAAAATCCCATCGGTTGGAAAACTTGATCATTTTTTGAATTATCCCCGTTAATAATAACAACAAAGATGAATTTATCATATTGCATTTCCCAAATAAACATTTTTCTTTTAGTACTAAAACAACAAAGAGTAACCGATTAAATTTAAGTTATGAACGTACTATTTAATATTTTATACACCATGTGAATTTGTCATATTGCACAATAACAACATTTTTCCTTTAGTACTAAACTACTAACATTTACATATTAATAATAACAACAAAGATGATGTCATATTGCATTTCCCAAACAAACATTTTTCTTTTAGTAACTATTTAATATTTTATGCACCATGTGATAATTAAAAAACCATGTTTGAAAATTCTTTTTTTTTTTTTTTTTTAACTAGTTTGAAAATTCTTTTACTAGTGCCATTTCTGCATTGTGGAATTTGGATGCCTAAACTTATGCCTAATTTTGTGTCTGAACTCTGATGTCACTTTTTCATTGGTTGTAACTCAAGGACTAACTTTATCATAAACCAATAAACTAATGTCACATACTTTTAGGCACAAAATTAGGCATGGGATTATGCTTCCCAATTATTTCTCTTCCGATTAAATCATTTCTCTTCCGAATTATACTTGTTTGAAAAAAAGAAAATGAATTTCGCCCTGTTGCAAAAAATCGTCTGTAAGTTGCCGAAGAGAGAAAGTTGATNTCTTGATAACAACAATAGTGTGTTGTTACCTCGTTCTTGTACACACAAACTAAAACGTATTAAGGTTATGCAAGTAAATCACACAAGAACAATTTTTGATCAAAACAAAAATCGAATCCCTAAGGTATTAGGGAGTTCGACCGGTTTCAAGACAAGAAGGAGAAGAAGAAAACTTTAGGGTTATTGTGTGTGCACAAGAGGTGAGAAAACAAATAACCCTTGATTTGTATATATAGGAAAAGAAAACTTGGAGCCCAAGCAAGGGCTTGGTGCCCTTCTCCCTTGGTTCGGCCGACCCACAACCCCAAAGGGGTTCTAGATCTTTCTTTTGTTTCCTAATAATACACAACCTCTTCTTTCCTTATATTCGTCTAACGGTCGTTAGTCATTTAACGGAAAACACTAACGGTCGTTACATTCTTGTGTCTAATAATAAACATAAATATACATTTATTATTTTTCCTTAATACTCATTTGTATTGTGTGCAATCCCGAGGTCTCGTGTTCGATTCTAGACATTTACACGTTAATTATTTAACTATAATTTAACACATTTTACATTTACAAAGAAATGGTAAATGAAACACGCAACTTCTTACTAGTTTCATGATAATAGGAAGAACTTCCCATCTTAAAGCTTTTATATACAGATTTACTGCTTATACAAAAGATTCATAAGATTTCTACAAGTTGGATTTATATTTACTAGTGACTGCTATACTCAAACCTGAAGGCACATAACTGAACCCTGGCATATTTTTCTGTTGAAGATCTCTGCATTCCTCTGGAGTAGCAGTTTTCGGATCAAAAACTTTCCCATCAGGTAATACAAGACCCTGTTTGATCCGACCCATCTTTCGTGAATGTAAAACTTGTTTTGAGGTGACTGGCACCCGTATAGACTGATGTTCTTCTAAACCCATGGTTAAGTTTTGAACTCCACATTTCATAAGACATTGACCTAGAACCCATGCATCCATGATAGACATGTTGGTGCTTCTTACACCATGTGGAGTTGTTGGGTGGGCCGCGTCTCCAACAAGAACTACACGCTCCCAAACTATCTTTTGTAGAGGATCACAGTCGTATATGACATTCAAGAAAGGTTCTTTGGTTTCTTTTATGACTCTTACGAGTTCGGGCACCCATATTTTCTGTGCTTTCTCTTGCATTTTCTTGATCATGCTTCTGCTTACTTTCATAGTTACGGAATTCCCCTAAGAATTAAAGCGAAGTGAAAACAGATTAGGTAGGGAGATTAACGTCTGGTTGTCCATCATGCATCACATAAACACGTCGTTTACAAACTGAGTTTTTTCTTAATCAAAGGAAAGACAGATATAAACCAACCAGATACAATTTTAACCTATCCCTTAAGAACTCGATTTACGTTATGCTTATAAAGGTTAGCTAAAATAGTAAGGGGTCAAATTGGTCAATGGTCTTGTAAACTGAATTTTTTCAATGCATAAACCACATATATCATTTCAATTATAATATAAACTATTACTGAACTGAGGTAATATGACACCCGGTATTTTTTGGGATTTGGGCATAAAATTTTTGGGTCTTCCCAACTCGACTTAATGTGACAATTCAACAGTAATACCCGTTTTGACCTGTTACATAATTCTAAGTTGTTTGGATCTCAGTGTAGATGAATAAAGTTGATAATTGAGAATCTAAAACAAAAAACAAAAAAGGATGATATAAAGTAGCAGCTAGTTTAGAGTATGTGGTCTAAGCACAACAAGTTTGATTATATACGTAGCAGCATATACTTTAACAAGACGCAGATGTGGAGAATATTAGATATTGATTTTAAATGATGTGGATTACTAGATTTTCATCATATTCAGATTGCAGCAGGAGTGAACAGATGATACCTAACAAATGTATAATTTAAAAGCCTAGCATTCGAAGCTTATGTTTTACTGCAATGTTCCTGTCATCAGTATAAAATTCAGACAACCTTCCCATTTTGATGTGTGACATAAACATTCAGATATCATATGTCAACACATATTGCATCGATTTAGACCACTTCTAAACTAATATATATCAAAAATAGTGGAACTGTTTTTATATGGTAACACAGAGTAATTACTGAATGGCAATTAATTAGATCAGTATAATTGACCCAAAACTCGAAGGATTTATCTTCAGCTGCACTACTGCAGAAGCAGATACTAGGCTAAAAATGATGCAAAGATTAAACCAGATATATCGACTATCTTGAATTCTTGATCCAACAACTTTAATCTGAGCATAAGAACCATACCCGTATTTATGATATTTCAAATCATTTGAGTGTTATTATCTGAACTCCATTGACTTACTACAGTACTACTTTCATATACTTATTAACCCTAAACGTATTTACCTGTTCAGTTGGTTAGTTTCTGATTCACAACCCCTGAAGTTTGAGGAATATTCAAGAAGTAGTATACTAGTAAGCACTTAATACTTTTAGACTTATATGGAACATAATAGTATTGTCCTGTGTCACATGTGTGTAACCGTGTATAGTGAAGATTGTCAAGCTAAAAAAGTACTTCAAAAAGGACGGGCTTAGAAGTAACTACCTTAAGTTTAGGCTCTGGTTGATTGATGTACCAGATCCAATTTATCCTTTTGTTCAAGAGCTCATAAAAGACGGTATGAGTTCCAGAACCCAAATCAAAGTATAGACAGTTCCCTAAATCAGGATAAACCTTTTTCAGGGCCACAAGGATATCAGACTTATCGTCATGAGAAAGATCCAACACCCCTCTCCATGCACAGTAACCCGAGTACCTGCATCATTGTTAACTTTACATTAATATTAATATATAAATAAAACTCAGAAGCAATATGTTTATGTTATTTATGACCATGTTGGATTTACATGAAACCTCAGTTTAAGGTCAGGGAGGAAAGTTTGGCGAATGGAGGACAAACTACCATCTGCTGCAACTAACAAATCACCTACAATTTCGACAATGTTACCCGATTGAACAACTTTACTTTGAACTTGAACAGTTTTCTTGTCATCGGATAAACTGAAGGACTGGAACACATGTCCCCATAGGAATATATGCGGAGGTAGTGCACTGTATAAGAGACCATGGAGATCAGACCAGTATGCAGCCCGGAAATTGAAGTTTTCGTCTCTTGTCAACATGCTACTAGTCTTCTTTTCTGCATCGGTAGCTTGGTTCTGTGATATATTATATAATAGCAATTATGATATTTTCAACCTTGATCTTGATGAACTGCTACTAAATTATTAACATAGGGTGTTAATTTAAAAATAAAATTGCAGTTTTAATATATTGTCGACATGCTCTGTCTCAAGGTGTTTGGCCGCTTGGGATCATTGGTTATTCTCTCTGCTTATACTGGATTAGCAACCAAAAAATAAGCAGTCTCTTTAATAAATATTGATAAGGGGAATGTTAGAAAGTTGGCACTGAAACACTCTTCCAATATGGACACGCCTATCGCTGAGCAATCGCATATTCATATTAGAAGAGTGTTCAACACCAACTTCCTAACATTTTTTAATCCCCTAATTGATATTAAACAATCTCAAACACCAATAATAAAGAAAGAGAAATTCGAGAATATAGTCTTTTTTTTTTTTTTTTAAATTTGTAATATAAACCATATGTGTGAATTAAAGTAAACACTAGATTCATCCAAACTCTTATTATAAGATTACATTACAGTCCCAATACAAAAACTTGAACTTAATTTATTAGCTTTAACAGTTCTTATTATGGCGAATACATGCGGGCGTTATTAGGTTACTATACTTTGCATACCGCCCAATTGGATGTCAATGACTCACTGCTAGAACTGAACCACTAACAACTAACAAGACCATCAAAAAAAAAAAAAAAATGTTACTATACTTTGCGTTTTGTTCCCTTAGGTTTGTCTAGTATTTTTACATTCACTTAGGCCATTGAACTTATTAAACACGCACGATATTTGAGTTACTTAACTTATACGTAAGAGTTATACGTTTGCCGTTTTGGATCACTCATTTAGATGGTGACATGTCTCTAAAGTTCATGAAATAGCACTATAGCAGGTTTAGTAAACGAAAAAAAGGGTAAAATAATATAAGTGAAAACAAACACAAAGGTAGAGT